>LVVM01001801.1:38346-63160 GCA_001882365.1 Rhizopogon vesiculosus
TCAAGCAGCATTCGTCATACCCGGGAGGTCAATGCTGGTGCTACCGGTGGGAATTAGTGTGTTTGGGGGCATCACGGGCATCACAATCTTTATCGTAGTCTTGGTTACTCTCGAGCGCGTTCGTTACCGCAAGGTGGGTTTCCTGTACACTATGCGCAACCATTTACCGACTGGTCGTCCTGCAGGTATTCAGGCAACGTAGGCTGGCCGAACAGGGTGCTATGATGGGTTCTGGAGGCAATTTTCTTGACAAAGTCTAAAGTAGCCCGGATCTTGACCATGTCTTGGTCATTTGTAGTCGTGCTTTTTATTAGGTCCATTATCCAGCTACGCTTTCAAGGTCGTGGCTCGATGCCAGACACTGTCAGCGCTCTTTTGGTACATCATCTGCAATCCCTGGCGGGAATGCTGGTTCGCGCGTGATCTAATCACTGCATTCCTTCTACTAAGGTTATCTCTCAGTTTGCGTCTGATCAAGGCGGAATGAGTCACGCCGTTCGTCGATAGTCTTTACAGTAAGGCAGTGTAGATAACCTGGTACAAAAGGAACAAAGGAGAAGACTAAGTAGATAATTGTACTAATCACGTGTTCGGACGGGAGAAGAGTTGAGTATTCAGGTCGTCTCGTAGCTAACAGCAGTTGTGTATGCTGACTAGGAGGATGTCCTATTCTGCACAAATAGCATTTACCAGTAGACTTCAGCAGGAATAATGAAGTTAATCGGATATCAATGATGGAAGGGATGCGATTCCTCTGGTGTGACGAGATGGATATCAATAACTACCTAGGCTATGATTCCTTGACGGAGAATATTCACTTGTCGTGCTTGTCCATTTAACCGGTAAAACGATGGTATTTGTGAGTGATAAAGCGTATGTACATTAGATGTGGATAAAATAGCAGCGAGCAAGCATACGTATGAACAATGTGAGGTAGGCATCTAAGATGGTGACCGTGAAAGAGGTGGCCCATTGCCCAGTGCTCTAAACCAGCGAACATCTGGGTGTTGCCTTATATGTGTTCACTCATTTCCAATCGACCGGACGGAGGCGCCCGAGAATGGGTAAGGATAATTCTCGTGCTCCATCTTCATCTGAAGAGCAACTTTCTATGTCTGCATGTCTTGACTGCCTCGCTCGTTGTAGTGTGTAGCTAAGACTGAGAGAAGGAGTCCCCTGGAGTGAGCTTCGCAATAATTTATAGTGAGTGGATGAATGGTTTTCGGAGTGCCGTTTTCTCTTTCGTGAGTGATAATCACATTGTGACAATGGATCAAGCCACGGTTTGCATGTGGCGCCAGAATGAATCGGCCGCCAAGAACCCTGCGTTCGAGAAGGTGATAGAGCAGTGTTGGAGTCAGAGCTAGACGCTGACTGCAGTTCGCGAAGAATCCAGGGAGGGAGTGGTAGTTGACCTTTTGTGGGAGGCTGAGGACGAGATCAGCGCCTCTCGGCATATCAATCTGTCAAACATCACACATACCGCCTCAACTACGACTTCAAGAGTGCACTCTTTGCTAACGCCAAGATTGCACGGTTCTGCTTCGAGGATATTGTCAGCGCCCACACGCATGAAGAACTGGCGATATTTTCCGCGAAGCGTGTATACCCTCGCAGGACCTGTGAAATAAGTTCATAACATAGAATCGCCACCATGCAGTGTAGCTTACCGTCTATCCGCGACGGCCCAGCTTGCAATTTTTCGCATATCTCTTTTGCACTTGCCCAAAGACCGCCATCTGGGTCTTCCACCGGACGAATTTGTACTTGAACCTCTGTGAGCTGGTGATCAGGGACTCCATTTCTAACATCATCTATGATGATGGTCAACATCCGAAGGGGGCGCATCGGCACTGCAGAGGCTGGGGGTACCGCGGGTCGTTCCTGCGAGCCTATAGTGTGCTGATAGTCACGGCGAGAGTGTGGAGGTTGAACTCCTTGATGATGCGCTGTGGAAGGAGGTTGTTGTTGAAACTGGGGGCTTAGAACTGACGCCTGAGCTGAAGAACCACTGTGTTGTCCAGTCGACTTCTTACTCCGCTTATTCTTGGTATTTGTGGCAGGTGTGCCAACCTGCCCTGGTGCACGGCTGCGACCTGGTTCCGCAGCGATGTCATTGGATGTCACCGGTGTCACATTATACGCAGTGTGTAGGATAGATACCATTGTAGATGATGTAGCTTGGGAAGGAGCTTCCGCAGCCGGTGATGCAGAATTGGCAACTGAAGGGTTAGACTTTGTAGCGCTGGCACTACGATACATCGAAGAGTGGGGCCCTGGGCTAGCATATAGTGTAGGTTGCATTGAAGGTGCTGGTGTGGATACTTGTATAGGCTCCGCGACGATACTGAATATGCTTGTCAGAGCGTAGTACTCCGGTTCGGTTTTCTTTCTCTTTCTCGTAATGTACCCAGGAACAAATTGAATTGGTTTCGGGTATGAGGGCAAGACAGCTTGAGGGTTGATGGTCGCTGTGGGAAGTACGGATGGCCGCCATGATAATATCAATGGAGCTGGGGTGTCATATCGGGAAGGTATATCAATGACTGTTACGTGGTCTCCGTCGTCCAAGTTGGGAGTAAAAGACTGCTTTTGCCGTCCCTGCGAAATTAGTCAGGAGATGTGAGTCAACTGTGAGTCAAGTGGAAGAAAACAAGGCAAAACACAGAAGAACACGGAGAGCAAGAGAAAATATGTTACTTACAACAACGAGTGAAACCTCTCTGCTGCTCCTACTCATTTGGTTGGTTGGTATCCGAATGATATTCACCAGAAGAATTGACACTCACGATGATAATGCAGTACGCCTACTGTATCCCATCCGTGCATCGTTGTCGCTGACCATTCGTGGTAGGAATGCTCCGAGGAGTTCTTGATACTGGTGAAGGAAAAGACTGGAGAGCAACTAGAGAGTGGTGTCTTCTTAACATGTTATACCGACGCGGTTACGTGCAAGTTATGCGCTAGCCAGATAAGGACAGACCCAAAATAGGGAACCCCCTAACGTCTTGAAATTTCTGGAAACCAATTATTTCCCATGCTCCGTGCAGTCACACATCATGTGATCATGCAGAAGGGTGTCATCAGGTATTATCCCACACAACATGGTCACGTAGAAGGGCGTCGTCCTATACAATATGGTCACACAAAGAAAGAGCCTCCTGCATGATGTGGTCACGCAGAAATGGCATTCGGGCTACACAATACGGTCATACAGAAAACGGTGCAAGCCTACATCATGTGTTCATGCACAAGAGGTATCAACCCACACAATGATCATGCAGACACCGTCGGACGCGAACAAATCCCTCGCATTGACGAGGTACTGGCAAGATGGCACAAAAGGTGTGCAAAGACACGTGAAAGAAACATTAGCCTGGCATAAAAGAGGTGCCGGCTCTGATCGTGGGTGACACAGGACGTGTCAAAAGGTATGAAGGAGCTAATTGGGGTTTGCCAGAGTGTATGTGGCACACAGAGTAAGATCTGAACCGAACGCAGGGGATTGCGCTAACGTGAAGGGAGGTAACACAGATCCATGGAGAAGAGTGCCATCACAAAAGCAGACAAACCGATGTGTGAACGGTGCTCACCAAATCAACGAAACATAGAAGCGTTGACGTGGTGTAAAAGGATGATGGACCAGAACACCGTAAGACGCATCAGAGACAAGAACGACGAATGCATATTTGCATGTTAACAAGAGCCGTCACAGAAAACGGGTTGTCAGTGGTGACAAGTTCCAGATACCATGGCCACGGCAACAAAGAAGTGCGGAATGTCAAAGATAGAGTGTAAAGCGTGCCCACTGGGAAAACTGGTAACACATAATAATAAAACAGTGTGGTGCGCACTGCGCAGGAAGTGTCGCGAAGTAGAAACAAAGGAAACAAAGGAAGTCAAAGTAAACATGAATGCAAAGGGATGTGTGAGGGAGTCCGACGCATACACGCGCGTAAAAGAGTACGAAACAAGTGCAGAAGGTGTGCGAGGAGCACCAAGTGGCGCTGACGCCAAAATGTGCTCTGAGGAAAGCAGAAGAGGGTGAACGGAGCGTACATATGCTCACCAGACTGACTGAATCATCGCCCATCTCGCTGATAATCGATGATCGATTTTCGTACACATTTGGCAGGGAAGGGAGATGTATGTTTTCCTGCTGAGCGCATCGAACATGTGTGCGTATGTGCCGCCTGACCGTGACGGGCTTGCGTTCGAGATGCTGATGCCCATATGCATTGTATGATTGCCATAATATCGCGCGCATGAAATCAGAATTCGACGTGGTGAGTTGACGGACGCTCACGACGAGATGAAGAAGTCGAATTCTCAAATTGAAGACGATGGCGAGTGATGATGAAGCATCGATGAAGCTCAAATCAGTGATTAGTAAGCACTTGTTCAAAGTTTGAGCGCCAATTCAATCTTGATTCAAGAGCGCCCTCACTAGTGACTAGCATATTCTGCAAACTAGCTTGTCCGATATATATTGCAGGCTACCGTGTCAGAAAGGTTGATTCGCTTGATCTAATGGCTATCTTCGCTGTGGATTCGAGGTTTTCTCGTGGTGTACATAATATGGATGCTGGCTACGAGAAGACTTGGCTCTTCTCTCACTGCCTGAGCACCAACTAAGTAGTATGGACTATGGAGTGATGCACAATTATCTACCGCTGGACCGCCTTGAACAGACCACTGACGAAGGAAGTTGGTTGCTGGACGTCGAGAAATAACTGCGACGTGGCCTGAGGTGACTCAGTGCTGCCAGCCTGAGTGTGACATGTCCTTTCCACCTTGCGTCTGCGAATGGCGAAGAAATACGCCTCCTTTGGTGTTACGGGACAGGTTAGCGAGATCTTGGCACGCTGCCAGGTGGGGAAGGGCCACACCAAACCATCACTCTGACTCTTCGGTGGAAGGAATGTTCACACCATGCCAATCCTTTTCACCAGTAGCTGGTGAAAAATGACAGTATAGTTTAATTAAGCGTATCTACATTACACGCGGAGTGAAGTAGTGAGGCGCCGCATATGGGCGAGCATTGTGAGTTAGATGGGCCAGACATTAGTGTGAAGTGATCCAGTGCCCTGGTACTCTAGGAGATGAAACCAGCGAACATCTGAGCGCTGCCCTACATGTGTTTACTCATCTCCCACTCGTCATCAACGTCATGCAGTAGTTTAACGAACCGTCTCCAAGTTTTCTCCGTAGGAGGATCTGTGTTGTCGAGCTCCTTGATAACGGACGGGTACTGATACCTTCGTCCAGGTTTCCCATAATAGGCAACAAATTTGAGAACAGTCCGACACTCTTCTCCCCATGCGGGAGGGACGTTCAAGACACGGCAAATATGTCGCTAAGCAAAAGAAGGTATTAATGCTGCGCTCGAGAACGGACTGCAGGCTCACTCTCTCAACCCAGCAGTTGGGCGCGCCATCCCAGTGTGGCGGCGTTTGCTTGTCTTTGCATTCCTTCGCTTTTCTCTCGATAAAATCATAGCACCATAGCATATCGGATATGCGCTTTGAGCCTCCGCGAGATATAATTGACATGCATCGAGGCCATCCCTCGTCACTTTCAATATCCGATCGAATGAACTTAGCGACTGCATCGTCCCTATCGTCTACCGTATCTGCAAGACGCCCGAGAACGGGTGGGGATGATTCCCGTATTTCATCTTCATCAGAGGAAGAAGAACTTTCTCGGTCCGCATGTCCTGACTGTCTCGCTCGATTTGGTGTGTGACTAGGAGAAGGACTCTCCTGGAATGGGCTGCGCAATACTTCACGGTGAATGGATGAATGATTTTTGGAGTGTCGTTTTCTCTTTTGTGAGCGATGATCACTTTGTGACAGTGGATCGGGACACGGTTCGCGTACGGCATCTGAATACATTGCCTGCTTAGAGCTCTGCTGTTGAGATGTTGATGGGGCCATATCAGAGTCAGAACTAGATGCTGGCTGCAGGTCGCGAGGAATCCTGGGAGGGAGTGGAATTTGACCTTTTGGGGGAGGCTGAGGATGAGATCAGCGCCTTTCAGATACCAATCTGTCAAATATCACACATACCGCCTCAACTACAACTTCAAGCGTGCGCTCTTTGCTAACACCAAGATTGCACGGTTCTGCTTCGAGGACATTGTCAGCGTCTACACGCATGAAGAACTGGCGATATTTTCCGCGAAGCGTGTATACCCTCGCAGGACCTGTGAAACAAGCTCATAACATAGAATCGCCAACCGGCAGCGTAGCTTACCGTCTATCCGCGACGGCCCAGCTTGCAATTTTTCGCATATCTCTTTTGCATTTGCCCAAAGATTGCCATCTGGGTCTTCCCCCGGACGAAGATGTACTTGGACCTCCGCGAGCTGGTGATCAGGTACCCCACTTCTAACATCCTCTATAAGGATCGTCAACATCCGAAGGGGGCGCACTGGCACTGCAGGTGCCATGGATCGTTCATACGAGCCTATAGTGTTCTCATAGTCACGGCGATAGTGTGGAGGTTGCATTCCTTGGTGATGCGTCGTGGAAGATTGTTGTTGTTGAAGTTGGGGGCTTGGAACTGACGCCTGAGCTGAAGAACCACTACGTTGTCCAGTCGACTTCTTGCTCCGCTTATTCTTGGTATTTGTGGCAGGTGCGCCAACCTGCCCTGGTGCACGGTCGCGACTTGGCCCCGCAGCAATGTTATTATATGTCCCCGGTGCCGCATTATACGAACTACGTGGGGTGGACACTAGCGTAGATGATGCAGATGGGGAATAAGCTTCCGCTGCCGGTGACGCAGCATTGACAACGGAAGGGTTAGACATGATAGCGCTGGCGGAAGGTGCAGCACTGGTGACACGATACATCGAAGAGTAAGGCCCCGAGCCAGCATATAGCGCAGGCTGTGTTAAAGGTTCTGATGTGGATGCTTGGGCGGAATCTGCGACGAGTCTAAATCGGCTTGTCTGAGCAGAGTACTCCGGTTTGGCTCTCTTTCTCTTTTTCTTGGGCGGTGCCTGCCCAGGAAGAAATTGGATTGCATTTGGGTTTGTGGGCAAGACAGCTTGGTAAGTGTTGACAGTCGCTGTAGGAAGCACAGATGGCTGCCATGAGAATCCAACTGCTTGGCGTATCAATGGAACTGGGGTGCCATCTCGGGGAGGCGCGCCGGCATCATCTTGGACTGGTGCGGGGACCACATGGTCCCCATCGTCGGAGTTGGGAGAAAAAGACCGTTTCTGCCGTCTCTGCGAGATTGAACAGGATATGTGAGACAACTATGCTGATGAGAGTAAAGTGGAAGGTAGAAAGAAGGAAAACACAAGTCATCGCGAAGAGGAGGGGGAAAATGTTACTCACAGCCGCAGGTGAAGACTCTTTACTGCTCCTAACCTCATTTGGTTGTTTGGCGTTCGAATGATATCACCAGATGAACTTTGACACTCACGATGATGACGCAGAACGCCTACCGTATCCTATCCGTGCATCGTTGTCGCTGGCCATTCGCGATAGGGATGCCCTGAGGGGTTCTCGCACTGGTGAAGGAGAGGTCAAGGGTAGAAATACTGAAGACTGGCAGGTAATATGTGGGTGACCACCTCGCTGTCTGCCTGCTGTCAATGTGTGGGTCCCGGAACTAAGATGATCAGCTAGAAATGGCTTTGTGTTTACGCTTCTTGAGCGAATCCGTGGAAAAAATAATTCTTTCGCCCACTTAACACAGCGACGCTGGTCTCCCCTGAGCAGATAGTAGATGCAACGAACCAGGTTGTATCTTCTTAACGTGTTACCCAACGCCTACAGAAACAAACGGTCACGTGTATAACTCAACGCGCTAGATAAGGAAGGTCCCACATATGGGAGCCCCCTGACAGATCTCCCTGAACTAGACCCCTTCTGCACTAGTACTCCCACTCTCGGTGCTGTTGGCTTTCGGAACAGTATACATAAGGGTGTTTGTTCGTTGACGTACTATACATTATATTCGAAAATGATTTACGAACAAGGTGACATTCCACGGACATAATCAGGACTCGGATATCATTCAGTTACGGAAACCGGCCAAGATGGAGGGGTAGTTAGTAAGGTTCAAGGGTATTGTGAAGGTCCATATATCTTTTTTGCGTTTAAACTAAAGATTGCGTCGATCGCCTCTTGTTCCACTGCAAGCTCTGCAAATGACTCCCGCACAAGTGCATACCAGTCCGCAGGGTTAGGAAGCGATGACGTAGCAAAGGAAGGCGAAGTGCCGAAGATAATGCGCTCATATCCAAACGCTTCTAGCACAGGACCAACTACAGGGGTGTCAGTTAGGGATGTTTGAGAATATTTACGCGAGAACTTACTGAACATCTTGATTTTTCGCTTCCACTCACGATGTTGATCCATTTCTGAAGTTGGATCTCCCGCACCTGGTACGGCTTGATTCCACATAGGGGGCGTGAACTTCACGTAGAGATTCGGAAATAATGACAGGGTTGCGGAATGTCCTTGATAATTGCGGTACGATGGATGAGCGAGGAGCTTGACGATCGGCAGACTCAGATCATGAGGTGGCGGTAATATGTTGGCTGAAAGTCGGTCAGTTCCATACACTTATGTCAAAAAGTCAAGTGAAACGCTCACAAAGGACGATTGGGACCTTTTTGTCCGCAGGGAGATCGGCTGTGGCCTTGGTGAGAAGGTCTTCAAATGTTTCATACTTTGACACGTGGGACATGATATCACATTGAACATCGATATCGATAAGACGGCTGTTGGAGAACGCCCATTTCAAAGTCTTGATGGCCTGAGATCTAGCTTCTGGTTGCTCATGCGCAGCGGTGTATGAGGTGTAACGGGACTGGGGAATACCAGGTAACTCTGACTGAACTGAATGATCCGATGGGACAGGACCACTCAGCTCGAAAGGAGCTGCCACAGAAAATACCCGAACTTTTTGTGCAAGAGAAGACTGTAACCTGAGTCCCGTAACCAGTATGAGGAGATGTCAAATCCATTGAGATGAGAAGCTTACCCTTCTGGCACGACAAGATCTTTCAACAGCAAAACAGTACCTGTTACCTCGGTGCCGGCCAGATCAACACCAGCGCTTTCGAGTGCCTCATACCGCATATGAGCATCAATGACCTCGCCTGGAAAGAGCGCACTTGGAGTTGGAGGCAGGGGGAACATGTCTGAAGTCCCCGTGCTTGGTGGGCTGAACGCAGACAGAGGTAAACTCGGGAGGTTCTTCGGCCCCTTGCGACGCCCACTCGTCAATCCAGGCGAGGGAAGGGGATTTAAGCTCATGATGAGTACTATGTGGCGAAAAAGGAAGGAAATGAGGGAAAGGTTAAATGTGTAACGGACAGAAACGGGGCTTGGCTTTAGGTCAAGGAGTCAACTCTCTAACCACGGATTGCAACGATCAAAGAGGGCAAGTGTGTTGCATTGATGGCCAGTGCATGATCTATTTGGTTGTAAGATCAATTGATACAATGATTAGATCTTATTCCCACGGGTGCACGGAAACAAAAGGCATCAATAATGTTTCAATCCACGCACTGCTTTCTACTGCCTCACATCCGATCGAACGCCGTGGTCTAAGTTACCAGATATATGTAATAATACATATGAGAATGCGCTGCAGCAAAAGTCGCAGTATACAGTAGGCACGAAGAGCATTACGCTGGCAAGAACCATTCTGTAATAATAATAGTTATAAAGGTGAGTAGTCCATTAACGTCTAATCCCAAAGTCGGCGTGAATAACCATGAAGCTTCACCGGGTGGCATCCACGGCATCACGGTATAGTGGACGTTTCAGCCACACAGGTCCGAGTACGGGTGGCGATGAAGTCCGCTTCATGTGTTCGGTCCATTTTTGTGCCTGTTTTTGTGCCTTACAGAAATGCTTGTCTCAGCGGTGAAATATCAAATATGACAGATTACTCACCGTGTAGTCATCATCATCGATTTCTGCAGCACAAAACTCGTCAAAGGCAAGAAGCGCGTGCTTATGTTCTTCCTGTCGGCCTTGTTCTCGCCCATTTTCGAATCCCTCTTTCCGACCAATTTTGCGACCCTGCTTGAATCCCAACTCTCGTCCTTCGCTGATGCCATATTGTCTGCCTTCTTCGAACCCATCCTCCCTGCCGTCGTCAAAGCCCTCCGTGTGCCCAGCATCGAACCACTTCTTCGAACCGTACCTCTGACCTTCTTCTATTCCTTCGACCCTAGCCTGTTGCTTGTTCAGCTCCATTTGATACGTTCTCGCAGTATCCCGTGCTCGTGTTGCACTTTCATCTGCTTCGTGCTTTTGCCTCTCTAATATGCGGATGTCGGCCTGAAGTTGCTTGACCTCTCTTTCCAAGCACTCAATACGCATTTGATGTCGCTTTATTTCTTCGTTGGCACGCGCAGCATCGAGTTCCGCGTAGTGCTTGCCCATCTCAGCGGTACTGACGCGTGTAGTCAGCTCCTGCACTCGACGTTCCGCGAATTCTGCTTTAGATTCGGCCTGATTTGCCCTGCGCATTTCCTGATCGAGTCTATCGCCCGTCGATCGAAGGATTGATCTGAGGTTATGTGTTTGCTTCTCTTCTTCAGCTAGCACTAGGCCCATGACAGTCGACGCCGAGTAACGGGGCTCGCGGTGATGCGAGCTGGATGATCTGCGGCTCCTCTTTCCCGGGTCATCCGCGTGGTCTAGTGCGTTGATAAAGGCAGGGTCTTTCAGTAGTCCTATGAGTGGCGTGGAGGTCGTCGTTGCTGCACGTATCTGTGACATGACGTCAACCCTATTTCTGGCTGGTGGGGGAGGAGAGGGCAAAGGAGAGGTGACATCGCTATCACGGTCAGAGGTGAGATGCTCGTGAAAACGCGAAGGGGACATTTGCTTGTTGAAGCAACGAGGAACCTGGTATAGCTTTATGTATACGAGGAATGTAGTGTTCCTGCGGCGCACTTTGTCATATATGCGCAGTTGCTGTGCTCTTCTGGGCAAACTCGTGGTGTGCTCGTGGTGTTGACCAAATGATTACGACTACTAGTAGAAGCTAGCCGCCAGTTCAGTGATATGTAACGTAGGAATACAATCTGGCGTTCTAAGTGTTGTATTATTTGCCTGGTACACGTACCTATAGATAAAGCCCACTCGTCACATAGACGTTTGACCGTGGAAGTAGGGAAGCATGCTGCACAGCGCACAGCTTATATTTCTGGAACTAAGGCCTGAAGCCGGGGGACAGCAACAGACAGCAACATGTGGTGTGTGACGTCGAAGGCAAAAAAGGAAATTTGTTCTCATGAATCTAACATCAATCTGCTGACTTACATTGCATGCCCTGTAAAACCTTTGGCTCCTTCACATCTTCATCCTCATCTACCTCTTGCCAGTATTTCTTGCATAAATTCGCAGAATGTCGCTCAAAGCTGTATGTCTGACATTTTTTGTAAAACTTCTTTGCGGTTATTGATTTGCTCTGCGTAGATCGTAAAATGTTTGTGCGCAACGTGTTCCGTCTTCCGCATCCTGTTAACTCTAGTGTATGAAATTTAGCCGTCATCTCTGGCGACACCCTCGTTTTGCGTGGACGTCCAGGCCCTCAAGGACAGAGTCCTAAGGAGAGGTGTGTAACTCCGAGCCAATACAACAAGAAACTGACAAATGCTGACACGTTGATACTTCGCAGAATACTACACCTTGCCGATGCTGTGGCTCCGAGAATGGGAAACCAGACTCGGGAAGACGAGGTAACATATAATCACCATGTCCTCCGCTTTTAGCACTGGTTGAACTCGTTTCCAGCCCTGGGCATTTGAGTCTCGTGACTTCCTGCGTGCATTCGCAGTGGGCAAAGAGATTTCATTTACGTCGACGCATAGCTTTCCTTCCAATGACGATGTCACACGGGACTTTGGCACTGCCGAGATCGGTGGCGTAGATGTCGCTTCTGAGATGCTGAGGAACGGCTGGGCCAAAATCAAGGAGTCGAAACGGGACCCTACGGATGATGACATCCAGAAACGTGAATTTGAGGCTGAAGCGAAGGCGGCGGGAAAAGGCTTGTGGAATTCTCATGGTCCCCAGGTGCGTATTCCCGGTTATTATGTCCTTCTGTTACTTCTGCCATGTCTGTAGGCTCGCGCCGTGCACCAAACAATGCCAGCCGAATCGCAAGCATTTGTTTCGGAGTGGAAAGGGAAGTCGCTTGATGGTATGGCTACTTATTGCGACTAGAGTGCTCGATTTGATCTATCGCTTCAGCACTCGTGGAACAAGTCCGGGACGGGTCTACTCTCCGAGTCCGGCTTTTCATGCCGGATGGTGAACATCAAATGGTCAATATTGCGCTTGCTGGTGTTCGTTGTGCCAGGACATCCTCTAAGCAAGGGGAACCCTCAGAGCCTTGGGCAGAAGAAGTAAGTCCATTAACATATCAGTGTAGTTCTTTTGGAATCACGGTTGCAGGCAAAATTCTTCACCGAATCCAGGCTACTCCAGCGAGCTGTACGGGTGGTTATACTGTCGTTGCCGACCTCAACGGCGACACCATTCCAAGCTGGTGCCAACAATGCTCCACCACCACCAGCATCGATATTTATTGGCACTGGTAAGTTACTGTTTATGTCTGAGAGTCGCATTGGACAATATTCCCTGTAGTCCTTCATCCCGCTGGCAATGTCGCTGAACACCTCGTCGCCGCTGGCCTCGCTCGCGTTGTCGATTGGCACGCTGGTATGCTAGCTGCAGGAGGAAGTATGGAACGCTTACGTGCCGCTGAGAAGGTTGCAAAAGAAAAGCGAGCATGTCTGTACGCTAATATGGCAATCGCATCTGCATCAACCGCTGTCAAATCCAATGGTGCTGCTAATGGAAATACACGTGTCTTTGACGGAACTGTCACCCGGATATGGAGTGGCGACCAGATATCTGTCATTGACAGGGAGAGTGGCAAGGAGCGCCGATTGCAGTTCAGCTCAACTAAAGGTCCCAGGTAAGCAGTGTGCCTGAGTCATCGACTCCTTCTGATAGTTCTCAGACTCTCCGACCCTAAACAAGCTTACTATGCACAAGAAGCTCGCGATTTCCTTCGCAAGAAACTTATTGGCAAGCATGTCAAAGTTACGGTTGATTTCATTCGTCCTCGCGATGGCGAATATGAGGAGCGTGAATGTGCAACAGTCCGATACGGAAACCAAAACTCGTAAGCAAGCTATCTATATGTATTAAAGCTCTCTGACATTTCCATTCCAGCAACGTTGCAGAACAGTTGGTGGAAAAGGGTCTTGCATCCGTTGTTCGCCATCGCCGTGATGATGAAGACCGTTCTCCTGACTATGACAAATTGATGGCTGCCGAACAAGCGTAAGATAGTGACACCCATTTTGTTCCTAATCATATTGACACTCGAACTTAGCGCCGTTACAGAGACTCGTGGTATCCACTCAGGCAAAGAACAGCCGGCTCCTAAACCTTCTGTTAACATTTCTGAGGTGTGTTATATCTTTTCATACGCATTCTTCGCAGACCTAGATTCCTCTTGTAGTCTGGTGCACGTGCCACTACTTTCGTCAATGGCTTTAAGAGGCAAGGGAAGGTATCCGCTATCGTTGACTATGTTGCGTCGGGTTCTCGCTTCAAGTGCGGTTTATGATCATTTTCTGATAAACGACTCTAAAATGTTACGTTCATAAGGTTATTCCTCCCAAAGGAGAACCAGACGCTCACCTTGGTTCTTAATGGTACGACTAACAAACAATAATTTCCGAGTTATGCCTCATCATTTCTCAGGTATTCGAGCGCCCCGAACAGCACGCAATCCTTCCGAAAAGAGCGAGCCATTTGGTCAAGAAGCTGCAGACTTCACAACTCGCCGGTACATGCAACGCGATGTGGAATTCGAAGTGGATACCGTCGACAAATCTGGCGGCTTCATCGGAACTTTGTGGTTGAAGAGCGAAAATGCGGCAATTGTGCTGATCAAGGAGGGCCTTGCATCGGTACATCCCTTTTCCGCCGATGGCTTGTCCTGGTCAACACAGCTATACGCAGCCGAAGTGAGCACAGCCTGGGTCCTCGATTTTCAAGCTTTCCTAACGTCATTTTTTTAAAGGCAGAAGCCAAGCAAGCACGGCGAAACGTAAGTAACATGTTTGATACACCTTCATTCGATGTCCGATCTTGTTTGTAGTTGTGGGAGGATTACGACGAAGAGGCAGAGAAGGCTGTTGAGGCTCCACCTCCTGAAGATGATGGTGGGCCCTTGAAGTCAGAATATCTGGACGTCATTATCAGTGATGTCCGAGCCAAAAACGGCTTCAGCTTCTCGGTGCAAATATTAAACACTGAGGGTAAGCCTCACAGTACTGAGTGGATGAGCATGTTTTGACCAGTCATATCAGGTATTGCCACATTGGAAAAGCTGATGCGCGACTTTTCCTTGCACCATCACTCCGCACAGCCAGCACCGTCAAATTTCGTGCCAAAGGCAGGAGATTTGGTGTCTGCCAAGTTCTCGGATGGGTCATGGTACCGTGCCAAGATTCGTCGTGCATCTCCAGTCAAGAAGGAAGCTGAGGTGACATTCATCGATTATGGGAACCAAGACATTGTCTCGTTCCAAAAGATTCGTCCCCTCGATCCCAAGTTCCGCTCCCTCCCTGGTCAAGCACAAGATGCTCGCCTAAGGTAACCGTACAGTTAGCATCTTCGGTCTGTATTACTCATGGATGGTGTTTTGCGCAGTTTCGTCAGGCTTGTATCTGATGAAAGCGAGTACCATGCCGACGCTGTTGACCGTTTCCGTCAACTTTGCGAGGGCCGAAAACTTGTGGCTAACATTGACTCTAAAGAAGGCTCTACGCTGCACTTGCGTCTCATTGACCCCAATGACCCTGTTGCTATGCAAGATCCTTTAGCTTGCATTAATGCTGACCTGGTCCGTGAAGGTCTGGCATCCATTGACCGCAAGGGTTGCAAGTATCTTGGCGCATACCCACACATTATGAATAAACTGCATATCGCAGTTGCTGAGGCGAAGCGCGACCGTGCTGGGATGTTTGAATTCGGTGACGTCGAGGAGGACGAGTAATTAGCAACTTACTCAGTAGCACATAGTACCAGGAAGTCTTAGTCAGCAGGAATACGGTTCAAAACCAGTCATCACTCATCGCTGGACGAGTGTGCATGCGCCATGGAAGCTGTCGAACTCGGTGCTAGTGCTTCACTTCCTCAACTATACGAAGGCCCGCAATCGCTCTCAGGCTCAGGCAGCTTCCAAAGTTATTTGTCTTCAGCTGGTTCATATCATCGTCACGCCAAAGGGGCAAATGTCCATCTTGAGAAAGGCCAATCAGTAGTTCATGTCGGCAGCCAATCTCCCCGCTTTCAAAGCGTACCAGTAGAAGCTTCCCTCCACTCAGGATCGCTGTCTGGCATTGGGCGATTCATGACCAACTTCCCCGAATTCCTGCTCGAGGACCTTCACCGTTTCCGCCACGGGCATCTGGGAGGGATGTATCTTTTCTGGTCTCTCTACTGCTGTGTAAGCGTGCTTTTCTTTTCTTTCAAAATGCATAGCGCCTTGCAAGATGCTGTCGCAGCAGGCCGCCTGCAACCAAACCATGTTTCAAGTACGTCATTAAGGGTATTGTGACCCTCATTTCTAATATTCAAATTTCAGACTCGTTAGATGCGTATCGCGTCTCCCCTCTTACAAATATATCAGTTCACCAGCGAATGTCCATTTCCTTTCCCAATATTCCGTTATCTGGTCATCTAGAGACCTTCACTCTGTCTACCCATTCCTCAGTGAACACTGACCTCACCGCTTGCTTGTGGATTGAAGAAGGGGAGCTAGATGCTCTTGCTACACTCACGACTTGGCCTGGTGAACTGGTCTGAGTATTGTGTCCCGGTGCATAACCGCTCACGGTTTTCTAGGTCCCATGTCTGTGGTCGTCGTGATCTCCGCACAGTCAGGTTCGACGGGCCATCTAGCCACGCTCAAAAGACTTCTGGGACTTATAGGCCTCCTTGATACGCATGCCTCATCTGGTCTGTTGCTTCACGTTCTTCAAGTCTCTTCGTCTTCTGGAGGATCCGCCAATGCATATTTGAACCTTGCTCGTCTCTTGGCGCCAACGGATCGAGTTGCCCTATTCCCGGATGGTTTGCCCTCGCACTTATCGAACAATTTGTATAGCTCCATCGTTCGGTCGACGTCCCCGCTGCCTCTCGTACTGGGTAACGATAGCCGTAGGATATATCCGTTCGCCCCGATGTCCCCTGTTGTTCTTCCAAAGGATTATCCTACGTGGTGTACCGAGCGTTTCTCTCTCTTCCGATCTCGATCACTTGACTGGGAAGACTGTCTCTGGCAACTGTGGTTCGAAAGCGGTGGTGAGATCAAATCAGTGACAGTGGATGACTGGCCAGGAAGAGAGGCTGGTATTCTGAATTCTTCCCATAACTCCGCCATATCTGTACGTTGCATGGCTCGAGCACCTGGCTGCCTCGCATCTGTTTCATATACTATTTCAGGCGAAGATAAACCGACGTTGGACCATCAAGTATCGTGAAGAAGCATGCGCTCTCGCGGTGAAAAGAGCACAGGCCTTGGAAACAGTCGGTTATGTGGACAAGAAGGCATTCCAATGGCGGAAATTTTGTAACGAGGTAAGGTCTCGCCTCAAAACTATGGTCAGAGGATCGCTAGCTGAAAGGTTTAAGTTTCTGGGTACTGCTACACCGAACGTTACTTGAGATCGATGGACTTGGAGTATGTTCTGGGTCGTCCAGCCGTAAATAAGATCCTGACTTGCACAGCACAACACTCATATTTCCAATGTAATAGGACTCGAACACAGACATGTATAATCCTTACTTTTCTTGGCCAAAGTTTCACGCAAAACTGATGTAGGAATCCTCGTATTCCTTTCTATGTGACATATTTTCCAGTACTCTCAGCTTGTCCTTATAGCAGCACTAGGCAGCGATGTGAACACGTCGCCCAAGAAGCCCAAACTTTACCACAACTCGTTCGTGTTTATAAGATGCAATTGAGTTATCAAACTGGGTGTAAAGAGAGGAACCCTCGAGCCTGGGTTCAAAGTTGAAAGCCCCTCTAACTTCGGTCACCCCGTGACTGGCACATCGACTCATCTGTTACCATGTTGGCCCAGGGGCCCCACATAATGATTTGGCGTCTGATGTGTGCGTAAAGTTATGTCGATGTGTTCTACTGCGTCTGAAAAAGTTAGAAACGCGAATATACCTGCAACGTTATCTAACGAATATTCTTACATACCCCAATGAAGACAGTCGGAAACCTGGCGTTCGATCTTCTGATCTTCCGTGTTGACTGTTTGAACTTCAAGTAGTATTAATCGAGAAGTGGCATTAGATGGCTACAAGGGAAATATCATATAACATTACAGATGGCCTCCAGGGATTGCGGCTTTTGATACAAGACTGGTCTATTTTAGTTTACACACACGAAGGTTGATCTCCTGCGAACACATCAAGCATTTCGGGGCTGAAACTACGGAAGGTAAGGATGGACCTTGCCAAGATGTTGGAAGAAGTACCTCGTAAGCTTTATTATATGCACACCTCCGCTGGCCTCAAACAGCGCTGTCAACTGGGGCACTGTCCGTTTTGGGGTACTCTTTGGGGTATTCCTTCGAGTACCGTGACTTCTGCAACCCTTTGGATTCGTCGCGGGTGGTTTCTGGGTCGAGGGTAATCTCCACGTTCAAATGACTTTGTGCAGCGGACGTGGTTGGGGGCTCAGTAGTGAGGTTCGGCATCGGCCGCATCCGAATGGAGCTGGCCATTGTCGAATCAGTGGAGGGGGCGCGATGTGTCCAGCCCTTGCCCTCTGAGACACGGAAGATGATGAGGAGTGAGGCAATGACCTAGAGTGCAAGCGTAAACCACAATTTGTCTAAAGCCATATGCGCACACTTACCTGCGCCTGGCCCAGCATTTGCGACAAAGCATTTGCGAGCGGGTCGTGGATAGCGAAGGGGATGAGATAAATGAATGAAAATATTGAGTATACGGCAGCAGACTCGACGATGATGGCTGCGAAACTGGCGTAGATCACACCATGACCCCTGCCAAGGATTCTGGATATTTTGTGACGGTGATAGAGTAGACGTAGGACGGTAAGGAGGCTGATGAAGATCGTTGTGGCAAGGACGATGCAGAGATATGGGAAGAGGAATTCCAAGGACATCCAGCCGATATTTCTTTGTGGCCTCGTCACGATGATAATCCAGAGAAGTCCAACGACTTGAGAAGGATTAGGAGAGACAAAAACGACAGGGTAGGTCTAGCACATACCTACAGTTCCCACGAGCAAAAGGCCTCCAAGTACACAAATGACGGGGTACAGTTTAGTATCTCTGTACACTACCATACACCGCCAGATCTTATGGTGTGGGATTAACATTGGGATGGGGAGGTAACTTGTATACTTACCATCAATATCAATGCGCACCAATCCGTTAACAGGAAACCAATGCCAAATTCGAGTGAAAAGCTTGTCTGGGCGAATGCACTGGGACCTGTACGCGCGAGACAACATAACTACAGGGTACAGTCTAATTCAGAGTTCGCACATACCTCCAGGAAATAAACGATGTTCGATGAAAACCTTCTGCGTCTGGTATGCATCAGACACCGCGAGTATAGTAGCCATCACAAAAAGGAAGATGACACAGCAAAGGAAGAGTCTACACTTCTTGTAGCCACTGTTATTTGATCGAATGCGCGGCCAGAGGGAGCGCCAGCACATGGCAAAGAAAACAACCACTATGCCATAAAGGAAAGCAGAGAGTATGGCGCCCTGAAGCCATGTAGTCTCAGCGAAGGTAGGCGAGGCAGACATAGCGGCTTGGGAATTTGAAGATCGAGTACGTATAACTGCTGACTGTTTGGAATAGTGCAAGGCAGATGGATTCCATTATCCACCCGTGAAGAGACTGGATCCCGGTGTTGTGGGGAAGATTAAGACGAAGATCGGGAGAGAAGTAGTTTATAAGTTATTTGATGACGGATCAAGTTTAAGGTTAAGCGACGATCAGATTTCATTAAGAATACGGCCCTAATCCCCGACTTCGGGCCGGTCTTCAAGACCACGTGGCGGAGCCCGCTACCGACCTCCGACAAATCACGGACGGTGCTCGTGACGCACGATGCCCCAAAACGCGCCACCATACCATAACCAAAAGAACAGAAATTGAACAGTTGAATTCGAGGCTCTAAGACTAACACATTCGCAGTCAGTCATAGTGATGAATTTCCAATATATTGCAATTTGCAAATGGTGGAGCGATTCCCGCTGTTTTTACTACTGATCTTCAAAATGATCTTCAAAATGATCGAAAGTGGGGCACCCCAAAGTTCAAACGCCAACACCCACTACCTAAAGGTAGTAGAAAACCCGGACTAACGTTCCGGATCTAGTTTACATTTACAAAGTTCAGTCACTCAGTACTCAGGTGTGGATTAGACGGAATTGTGTGCTAGATCATCACTAGATCTCGTTAGCGTCGAGCCGTCGAGCTTCCGCTTCCTCATCGTCCTCCAGTTCCTCGTCTGGCTCTTGGTACGTAGCCCATATGGCATCCAATTCTGGCCCTTCCACCATGAGCTCCAAAAGCTCCCTTGCAAGGTCTATACGACCATTAGCGAGAGAGCACAATTGTTTTTGAACGACATACCAGCTATTTTCTCCAGCTCTTGTTTGTCCTTCCCTTTCACCCATTCCGGCACATCTGCAAAGCTAAGACGGCTCATGGCAACGATAAAAAGGTGTATAGCACCATTGTATTCACCGCGTGCATTTTCTAGACGCTCTCGCAATCTGACATCAGTGTCGGCTCTAAGAATCAAATGGTGCAAGAGGAAGGTGGTTTGGTTCATCCGTTGAATTACCCTAAACAAACAATTTAAGCGACTTTGGCTAACTGAAGGCAGGAAATCTGTCACCTCGAAGCGACCGGGGGATTGGACTCCAGTGCCTCGTCGCCTTGCCACACGAGCGTCGTCAGATCATACAGATAAGAAGTGATCGAGGGTATCACAGATTGTGATTCAACAATAATCACATGAGCACTTGGATGGGCCATAGAGAGCAGGCCAAAGAATTTCAGGATGTGTTGTTTTATCCCATCAGCCTGTCATGGTATAAGCAGATCACATAAAATGTACAAGGCTGTATCTACCTCGTCGTCCGCTCTGCTTGAATCAACCAAGAGAGAACACATCCACTCGACATGAGGCAGCTTCGTATAGTCTTGCGGTTGCCCCTCGGTGTCAGAAAATGATAAAAGGGATCGAAAAAGGTTGGGACCTAAACGGGAATATTAACGGAACATTTAGTTGTCGTGAAATTGAATCTTTACGGGTTGAGAGCCAGTAAAGAATGCGTGTACTATAGAAAAGAAACCACATTGGCCGAGACGGACCAACCAGTGTTGATAGCACAGAACGGCTGCCGGGCACGAATGCCAGTCTGTATTACTCGTCAGCCAAGAATGAATAGATAAAATGTCTTCATCACCTATTTTCCAGATCACTTGGAGTAATCAAGCAAAGCGCTTCCAGCAGGGCGAGGGACTCCTTGGCAAGTACACCTAGATCTGATTTCTCAGTTTCGTGATCGTCTAGTTTGCTGACGTGGTCCTGAATAATGGAACATAATACAGCAAGAATTCGAGGAACCCCATCTTCTTCAGCGTCAGTCCCATTAGCCACCAAGAGATATCGATGCGGTGTTGGGAGAGTGTACATTAGATGAGTTAGCTGACTAAGAAGGGCTGCTAGAGAAGCTGTCTGAGGGGAGATATTCATGTACAGACAAACAATACATATGAAAAACATACATGATTGGAGGCAGTCAGCACAACCGCCATTTCTATTAGAGCCCTACATATGGTTTGCGCCGCATTTCCCCAATCCAGAGAATCCTCAGATGGTACACGGGCGAGAACGTCAAGTATACGAGAACATGCAGAAGTATACGCGTCTGATTTGGGGCCAGTCGGTAGAGAAACTCCCAACAACGCCTGGAGTGTAGTCATCCTGCAAGTTGGTTCGATGTGCAACAAGACAATTCGATGCAACTATTGATTGTTATATATAGCCGGGGGGACAATGCGTGGCGAAAACTTACATCCATAATCCACCTATGAGGCACCACCTCTTCAATTTCTTCGTCCACAGGGGTCGGTGGCTGTGGATCTTGGGTTCCATCAACCATTTCGACATCGTCTTGTGGATGGATTTTTGTATCCATGTTAGAGTCGGCCATAAACATGTCATCCTGTGCCATATCGCCATAGACATCATCCTGGGCCGTTTGGGTTGTTTGCGTGCCACCCACAGGAAGTAATGCTGGAGGAGGGCCACTGTCAAAGTTCACGTTGGGCGAACCTCTCTTTCCTATGTCAAGAGCTTTTCCTTTGCCTTTCACAGCATCCGTCGCCCGCGACCGCGTAGGGGATGCAGAAGTCTGGAACCCAGATGGCAAGCTTCGGTTTTCAGCCATGGGTTTCCTTGCACGCTCATTCCTTGCGATTTTGCCAAAGCGAGGTCGGGTGGGGCTCCCCTGTACGACTCTTGATGGGCCGGCCGCAGCTTCGTTCTGGGTCCACCTTTGCATTTGTGACGGCAAGGGTATAGGTATTGCAGAGGCTGCCACGGGAACTTTCTTTAGGGGCAGAGCCCGAGGAGATTTTCGGGTAGATGTCTCAATCTCATGTTGCTACCAGGGGTCATTCTCAGTATCTGGCTGAATAGATAAAGGCCGTCCATACCCTGAAAGTAAACTGCGTCTTCAAGCGTTCTGCCTCCTCCCTCATTTCTTTCTGCATCTGTATTTGCCTAGCCTCAGACTCATCTTTGGCCGCCCTGAGCTTCGCTATCTGCGTAGCATGATCTTGAGCTGTCTAGGTAGATTTAAAGTTATCCTGAAGTGACCATTGCATGGTGGAATACCTTCTCGATATTTCTCCTTAGATTTGAAACTTCTCCCTCTTTGGCGAGTTTAGAGTCAAGCATGTCTTTTAACTCGTCCTGTAATTTCTTCTTTTCTTCGCGAAGCTAGGCATACAGAATGTAACGTTACTACATCCATTACCCATTTAAAGTACAAGGCATCAAACCTCGTTCGTCAGTCTTCGCATATCAGCCAATTGAGCATCAAAGAAATCGGTATGAGATGGATCCACATTATGAGGTCTGGAATCGGATTGGCTTTGTGGAATAGGCTGAACTTCCACTCTCGTAGAGGGAGCTCGAGGAGGATGCGTCGTAGCTGACAGACGACGAGGCTCACTGGGCCGGGCTAGGGGTGCGTGAGTGATGAAATTTCCGCCGGCGTGAGCAGTATAACCTAAGGAATTGTTAGAAGGTGTGACTGTGGGCCTTGAGACATATGTTGTAGGCGATCTCGCGTTTCCGCCAAGTGCAGAATTGGCAACCGGCGTGATAGGTCCGTGCAGTTCAATCCCGTACGTGCCATCACGGTGGACAGTGATGTCCGGTAAGTCTTCAATATCGTCAGGAGTGAAGTGACTGAAGACACCTGGATTCGGTGGATGACCTGTGTCTAGTTTTCGTCGCTTAGCTGGGCGTTCTGGGTCCCCTGCGTTGGGATGAGTGGCACGTTGAAACCTGGACTCCTCTTCGTCAAGAGCAGCCAGCATTTGATCATCTAAGACGATGCCATCCGAAAACTCGTCACCGGAGTCGGACATTATGAGCCTCGCTTGGGGACACTTTGAGAGTCGGACGCGTCGTCGAGCTCTTTGTCAAAGCGTTCGCCATTTTTGATCATTTAAGCTTACAAACAAACGCGACACGATCTGAATCACGTGCATAGTTCTTGCGCGGGTCCAGGTGGACGTCCCAACGACGACCATCCACTCTGTCGTGACATAGATGTCTTGGAAAGCCAGCTTTCAGCAGGGTGTCTCTAACTTCAAGAGGGATAACTATCTTGAATCCCTTGCATGCTTCGATGAAGTATGTTCATCAATGCATCCTTTGTCAAATTCTTGCTGTACTAATCAAGAGTGAAGGCCATTTCACTCGGCTGTGACACCTTCATCGTCTACGATTCTCGGGCCGCCGTTCACGAGAAACTTGGGAATTACAAAGCCGCTCTGATTGACGCGAAGAAAGTTGTGGATACTGCTCCAGATCGTTGGCAAGGTTATGTTCGCTCAGCACGCCTCTTCCACGTGCTTCAGAAGGACGAGGCAACATTGAAGATGATTGACCTTGCCCTCGAGCGCATCAAGGCAGATGATACCTATCGTCGCAAGGAACTCGACGCGTTGAAGTCCCAAGCAGTTGATGCCCTGAATGCTGCCGACGAAAGAAGGCGAGCGCGCATTGCGAAGACAGCATACCACATCGGCAAGTTACCTGTGGAAATTTTGGTGGAAGTCTTTAGTATCGTGGTTGCCGCAGACCATGCGCAGATCCTCAAGCTGTCACGCATTTGCAAACATTGGCGTGGCATAGCTATTGAGACTCCTTCGCTTTGGAACACATTGGTGGTTTCGAAGAACCGCCCCAAAAGAAAAATACAGTTATGGGTGCAGCGAGCTCACAAGCATATATCGGTCCTCTCTTTCCATCGCAATATATTGGAGATAGACTGGCCATCCATCCTCGAAGAACTCATCCCATTATCTTGGTACAGCCTCCGTTCTCTCACAGTATCTGGACGCTTGTTCTCCCAGATTTACGATCTCCTTCACCGATTGTCCAGGACAGACATCATTTCACGTCTCAAACATTTGGATGTCGCAGATACAGATTTCACCAAAATCTCGTCGTCCTTTGAAGACTATCACCTAGAGAGCCTGAAAATTTCTGGGCTAACCCCTGCCATGGACGAGCTATGGACTCGGGTGCATCGGCTCAAGACCATGAACATCGAATATGCAGGATGGTTGGATATATCCCCGGCTGTGCTAGCCAATCCGTCGTTGGAGAGTCTCATACTCAACACTTTGATTCCACCGCGATCAAATGTCGTCAACGACCGCGTACAACGTCCCAATCTCCGATGTATGAAACTCAACAACATTCCTGCACCGGTCTCTGAGGTCACCCGCTCCTTCGTAGCACCCAACTTACAAATCCTGCATTTATTCAGCGTCGACCTGTCACCGGATGGGCTTCTGGAATTTGCGCGAGCTCCTCCCCTGGCTTTGAGGGAGCTTCGACTTGGCAGTTGTAACCCTAGCATCAACTCGTTGAAGATCATCCTCGCTGGAGCACCTTTATTGGAGACCCTCCAGATATCAGGGGTACACGGGGTCGTTAATGATATGCTTTACTTCATCTCCGGTACAAACCCAAACGACAACCATCAAGACGTGTGCCCCTTATTGAAGCATGTCGATCTCTCCAACTGTGCCGACCTGCTCACTGGAAGTGTTTATTCCCTTGTCAAGACCCGCCTACGCAGTGATCAGCTCGTCATTGGAGATGAGTGTCAGCCTGGCTGTAGAGCTGAAATCGAGTCCCTGAAGTTAGATGGCTGTCATAATATCGAAGGGGAGATGCTTCCATGGTTCAGAGAAAAAGTGAAAGTGTTTAGTTGTGTGTACATGTCGAAAAAGGAAGCCAATCGGAAACGTTGACCAGTCTCGTCTGCGCAACTACGGCTTATTTACCATTCACCTTATTCACCTTGCTATAGTTGGGGTTTCTATTGCGTTTCGAAGGATTAGCTACCAGACGCTTAGGGCCTGGACAGCACAGGTTATTTCTCAGATTATTTCGTTCGTCACCACACAGACAAACAAGAG
>LVVM01001802.1:21196-36325 GCA_001882365.1 Rhizopogon vesiculosus
CAAGAAGGGTAGGGAAGAAGAGTGATATAAGCGGTTCAAATGCGGAACCCAAACCCGCAGATAGGGAAGAAACGAGTTCGATAGCAGCAGCCGAGAGCCTGCTGCGTTCAGAGTTGATAGCATTGTTCAATGGTGTGGACAGCGAGCGTATTCCGGCGACCATTTCTTTCTCAAATGCGCATCCACCATTATTGGAGCACGCAGTGAGCCGTACGATGCCTTGCTCGAGTTGATCCCATGAAGCCCCTTTCTGTTGAAGCCGGCGAACGACTTCGAATTCTGCTTTGAGAGATGCTGGAGAAGAAGACTGGGAACTATGAGAGAGTGGCAAGGATGTTAGGTGATGTCTGCTCACGTTTCTGATGGACATGTTATTATTACTTAGGAGGTGGTTATGGTTTCAGAGCAAGATACAAGATGCGGAGTCCGGATAGGGGACTGTCTCAAGTTACAAAGCACGCGCCGAATACCATCATGTGATCGCGCGTGTCCGGCCCTAAAGTAGAATGTGCCCCTAATCTTCAAAGATTTCGAGGCATTTTATGAGAATGATTACAACAACAACGGCATATCTCTCCTTGTAACGACAGAATTACCGATTGTTATTCTCTCGCTGTTTGACTTTGAACTCTCTCCCGGCGGGCCAACATTCTGCTTGCTCGCAGGGTATGCCCTTTCTCTTGCTCGAGCGACGACTTGGAGCGGCGCCTTACATGTGTGAATGCAGTACATATCTTGCAAAGAGGATCTCTCCTAGCCCCGTCAAACAACAGTCGCTCTGCAGACAAGGCATAAGTAAATGTGGCCTAGCAAATATGTAAGCAGTACAACTCCCCTGACAAGGACTTCCCTTCCTACGTTTTGACACCCTACCTTGCTTTGACCATCTTTAGTAGATATAAAAGCTTGCTTGTCTTTTCTGTAGCCTCGGTGAATTAACCCCCCATTCACTCACTCTCGTATCATGCGATCTACTCATATCCCTTTCGAACTTACACAGTTCTCGCTGCGACTTACAGGTAGAACAAATGCAGAAGGACGGAGAGAATACCAATGTGCAGGTAGCACTGCTGCACACGAGTCTGTCCCTTGACTTTTAGCCGATTCAAGCACTAAGAAAGTTGTCCCCGAGCTCCTCATAGAATGACGGTCGAGTATATTGTATTGCTTAATCTACGATAAAAACGCCCACTACATCCTCTCAAGTGGCCTGATACTCAGCAGCCGCATAGAAGCACCCAATACATCCCTTGCGCAAATATACAGCCACAACCTCGCGCGCGCTTTCTCCTTGTCTTCTTCCCCTTTGACGACGAGCGTCTCCCAAGCGCTTGAAATAGCATGCGCGAGTCGGAAGGCGAACGTTACCACGCCACTAGGCTCGTGTGTTTTCAATGCAGTCTTCACAACGTCAGGGTAGGATCCTAAGAGGATAGCGATGTCACGAGCGTGCTGGGAGGAGGCGAGAGAGGACGTGTCGATCTGAGATGGTGGTGGAAGGGGAATAAGCTCTGGGTTTTTGCGCTCCATGGAGGTCAGTCGGACGTGCGCGTATTGCAAGTATGGTCCAGTATCGCCCTCGAACGAAAGCATTCGGTCCCAGTTGAAGGTATAGTTATTTATCCTAATGTTGGATGAGCTGTGGCATTCATGGATGAGACATCAGCACTCACCGCTTGGCAGCCATGTCCTGGATCTTAATTCCTGTGATGCCCACTTCTCGAGCGACCATCTCGGGGTCTTCGATATTGTTGTACTTCTCTTCGTTTCGCTTCATCTGGTCGTGCATGACTGACGAGGCTTCGCGGACGATCTGATCCAAGAAGACTGCGGTTCCCTTACGGGTGCTCATACCGAGAACCAAACCGTAGTTGACATGCTCAAGGCGGTCTGCCCAGGGGAACTCCATCAACGACAGCATCTTGAAAAACTGTGACAGGTGCAGGTCCTGCTGCGATGCGACGACATAGATCATCTTGTCAAAGTGGTATTTCTCCCATCGCTCTATCGCACCACCAATATCACGAGTGAGGTATATCGAGGTACCATCTGCCCATGTGAAGATCAGAAATGCAGCGGAAAGCGGCTGGTTGTTATTAGACGCACCTGCTTTTCGGAGTACTGCCTTTCCGAGTTTCCACTTTTCGAGATCAACGAGTTTGGCACCGTTGGCATCGCTGATGAGACCCATCGTCTCAAGACGCTCGAGAGCCCGATCCTGCCATTCCTTACCAACCTCGCTCTCTCCCGTGTAGACATTAAACGACACGTTCAACCGCTCGTATTCCTCGATGTACTTTTTGACGCTCATCTCCCGCCATACTCGCCAGTTCGCAAGTGCCGACTCATCGCCGTCCTCCATCCGCTTGAACCACTTGGCAGCTTCGACTTTGACATTGGGATCTGTCTCAGCATCTTTAGAGACTTTGACATAGACGTCGTAAAGATGCTTGATCGCATCTTTTTCGAGCTCCTCTTGTGAGCCGTATTTTTCGTATCCTGTAGTGATCATGCCGAACTGATGAAATCAGATAAAACTCGAGCAATTCAAATAACTTGAAATGTGCTCACTTGGGTACCCCAGTCACCGAGATAGTTGAGAGAAATGACTTCCCATCCACATGCTTTATACAAGTTGTCTAAGAATGCGCCGATGATCGTACTTCGAAGGTGACCGACGTGGAATGACTTGGCGATATTAGGCGACGAGTACTCAATAACAAGTTTCTTACCCGCGCCAGAGGTGTTTGTGCCGTACGAGGGCTTGCCAGTAGGGCTGTCATATGTGAGGGTGTGTATTTGGTTGAGGACTTCGCGAATGAGGGAAGCAGTGTTGAGTTGGAAGTGTAGGAATTGCTTGTCGTGGGTGATTGTAGATACGAAGTCGTCAGGTTGGAACTGGTAACAGACGATATTAGCAGGGCGGGGCGGAGCATTAGCATGTTCGATCGACTTACATCTGTTAGAATTTTCTTTGCTAATTCATCAGGCTTACCTGGCAGCCTGAATCGCGGAAGAGCAACCGTAAAATCAACGCCTTTCTTTCCATAATCAACTCCGGTATAAGCCTGCTCAAGCGTAAGGGGTGGAAGCGCATCCGATACGCGTTTTGCAATGGCCGTACGGAACGCATCTAAAATGCAGGACGAGGGGTCTGTGCCGGGAACAGAGGGTAAAGATGGCAGCGAGGAAACCATGGTTGTAAGACGTCTCACGTAGGTGTGGTTTACGGGGAACCTGCGGAGGATGGTGGTGGTACGGATGAGTCTTAGGAACGCCACGACTTTTCTTGCTTTGGGATCGATTAGATTTTGACTTTGAAGTGACTCGAGATGAAAGAGAGAAATCAAGTCCCGTGACATGATCGCGTCGCGTCTGGGTGTACACATATTCTTGAGGTTTCTACGTTTATTATAACTGTAGTTTATTTAATGTTGCACACCATTACCCGTAAAACTTTCAAATCATCTCGTATATATCATGAACTTGCACCCAGATTCATCAAATGACTCTGATTACTCAAAGAATGATAACTAATTGTGGAATATGAGGAGGATTCAGTAAGGGATACAAGGCGATGGGCAAAACTAGAGTGCTAACACTCCGACGACGAGAGCTTTTGAGTTCGATAGAGGAGAAACATAAACCACTACAACCGTCTTCTATTACATGCAAATGCAAGATGATATCCTGTGCCTCCTTCAGATGGCGATTTGAATTGACGGACGAAAAAAAAAATGGTGAGTGTGAGAAAGAGATAGATCACGTGCACGGAATGAGATGTATGAATAAAGGAAAGGTCAGGTTGTCTATGCAGTTGCCCGTTTGATCATCTGAACGCATCGTCAGGATTCGTTAAAGGAAAAACGATATTAAAAAAACACCTACCTCCCGAGCCCAGCGCAGCGTCTTCTTAGTTTCAGGCTGCATACCACGCTTACTGCGGAACTCATGCGCGATCCATTCCTCAAGTAGTAGCTCTTTGATCTGACCGTTCGGGAAGCAGTCCGCGAGATCACCAATGAGACCGAAGGAAAGCTTCACAACGGCGTCGGATCTCTCCTCATCAGCTAGACACTGGTGAACGAGCTCCAGGATGCTGGACACATGAGGGAGTAGTGCGGGCGCTAAGAATGCAAATAAGTATCCAGAAGACGAGTCACAATCGAATGTGGAGACCTTTCTCAGTATTCTTGAATCCAGTCACAACGCCAGTATATGCTTCTAGGATTCCCTCCCGTAGCTGCGCGACATAATCCATAAGATCGAAGTCAAGCTGGCAAGCACTGATTAGCGCCGAGCGGGCTGAAAAATTCACGGACTAGCTTACAGGGTTAGGTTGTACAGCACCTGCTTGTCTGAGCACGTCCATAGTCGTGGTCAGGTACGGATCGAAAGCAGGACCAATAGCCAGTGCAATATCGCCAAAGCAAGATAATATTGATATCTTGACGTTGCGGTTAAGAACGTTGCTCTGCAGGTTCTCGAGCAGAACGTTCATAAACGCGCCTGCGTACTGGGCGCTCTGATCGCCGAGTGCACGTGAGATATCCCCAATGATGCCGACGGAGACCATGCACAGCTGGGTATCTTCGTGTGCCTTGAGAGCGGGATACAGGAATGGCAAGAATGCTTGAATATATGGTGCAAATCCTGCCTCCAAAGCTGGTGACAGTCTTTCAGTCTCTCTCAGAGTGGACTACATCGAAAAAGAAGCGTACCAGCAGCTAGAGATCCAATAACCAGGAAAGCATCCTCCAGTACCGTTGACGTCTTTCCTGCTCCTTGGATGAGCTGAAGAACGAGTGTCATGATGCGATCTGCCATGGGCTGAATGCGTCCGCCGAGCCTCCGGATAACACTCTGTTGATCTATGAGCTAGATACTACACAACAGGCAGTATGCCTTACAATGACAACACTGCAGAGATTGCTCTGTAGCTCATTCCAGTTATTACGGTCATCTACACCGACGATCTGGTTCTGAAAGTGGACGTGGGATGAAATTCAAGGCGATGCGACGAGGGAACACACCTGCATGTTCAAGAGTTGCTCCATTCTCTGCAAAATGGCGATGACGGTATTTTGTACGACGGGAATACAGTCAGTAGACGAATGGGAGACGTAGGATGTGATGGCTTCATATGCGGAGGTGCGGAAGTTGGATTCGTTTGCGGTTCTGTAAAAACAAAATATCAGAACCAGATGTCACTGTAACGTGAATAGACAAACGTTTCTGTTACTCTCAGGAGAGCGCTAACAATACCCTCGAAATATGGGGAGAGCGGACTCTCAGGAGCGTCGGTAACATATTCCTCGAGGTAGATGCCAATCTGATCTGCAAGGTTCATGAGGGCCCAACAGCAATTAGTCACGATACGTGGGCGATCAGAGAGACCATTGACGAGCGCCGATACGAGAGGATGTAGGTGAACATCAGGCTTGATGGTAACGATAAGGAGGTCGCAGATTCGTCCCAGTGTCCACGCAGTAGTATCCTTGACGTGAAGATTATCATCGATCATCATGCCAATCAGGAGAGGAAGCGCCTGGTTGACGAGAGGGGTGAGAACCTGGGGGTCTGGACCATCCAGGATGGATCCGAATGTCATTACGGCAGCCTCGCGCTGGTGCCAGTCTTGAGACTTAATGTGTGCCTCGATGAAAGGGATGACGGCAGGCACGATGGGATCAGCAACAGCCTGAGCCATATAGCTGAGACAAGTACCAGCGCTCATGGCAAGGTTCCATTCACCCTCATCAGCGTCTTCATCTTGTTGCGTTAGGAGGTTAAGCAGAACTGGTATGACCTCCGGTAGAGCAACTTTAGCAAAGTGCTTAGACTCAAGTTCGGGTGGCTCATCATATTCGGCAGCCTGAAAGAACGCCGTGTTGGTCTGGATAGGACGACGGATGTGTGTTGTGGCGTACCTCTCGTGCCTCGTGGGCAAGCTCAATCTCTTCCTCACATACAGTAGTCCAGAATTCTACAGCTTGTAGCGCAACTCGTTCATCAGAATGCTTCATGCCCATGACAGTAAGCTGGAAAGTATATTTTGTCAGGAGGACTTATGGAAGAACAAGAGGGTAACCGTACACCGAACAATGCTTGCTCCATATAAAATGCCATCTTGTCATAGTACAGTGCCATGATCTTGACCAAACACTCAAAAGCGCCAACCTGAACGGATACTGATGGATTTTGAGTGGCTTCGCAGACTACTTGCATGATGTAGTTTCGCTCTCCCTGATAGTTTGTCAAGACGTAGACATCAAAGAAAACAGAGTTATGTACCTCTCTGTCGAAATTGTCCCGTACGAACTCCAGAGAATTAAACAGTGCATGGACTGCAGCAAGCTGGACTTCTGATGATGGCTCCTCCTTGCGAGCACCATGAATGACAGCAGTTAAAATCTCGTTAGACCTCAAAGCCAAAACCTCTGGTTTCTGGTGACATATAAGCATAGACTTGACGAGTGGCACACAGTATACGCACTATGGTTTCACATATGTAACCAATGGCCTGCAAGGTGGCGATCTTGAGGTTTGTGTCATCAGACGTGTTGATAAAACCGAGAAGAATTTCGATGAGATCTGGCCATTGGCCGACTGGTAACTCTACGGCTGCGATCGCAGAGACTACTTGGGCGGCGACTGCACCTGCTCTTGGTTGAGGAGATGCAAGGGTTATAAGGGACGCCTCTTTGATCTTCTGTCTGGTATCGGCGCTAAGGGCCATCCACCTTGCGGAGTACTCGTCCTGCCTTGCTGATTCCTAGACATGATGGGGTGAGGGGAGAACGCTTGAATGGAGACGCGTTTACGTACGCGGGCTGAGAGGGCATTTTTGAGTGCAAGACCAGCGGCATTACGGGTATGGATTTGAGAGCTCTCGTTGCGCAGCTCATCTGATAATATCAGCATGTACGCCGGCTACGGTAGTGATGAGCATGCTGAAAAAGAAAAGGGTGATTTGGCGCACGTAGTTCTCCCTAGAAGCATTTTCGAGTTGTTGAGTGGCATTTTGACGCGTTTCAGTGTCTGTCAAAGGCGGGTGAGGGGTTACGGGTGGATTGCAAGGTGAAAAGTGGCATACCAGGAGATAGGGTATTGGCAAGTAATTCGCTGGCGTTCATGATTTGAAGAGTCGTTTGCTGCGTGAACGTCGTCGATATTGAAACGGAAAAAAGAGAGATGGGTTGGCGAGATCAGCTCAGCTGGGTGTTGAGACAAACGGGTTCGATGGTGAACGATGAAGAAATCCCGTCAACAACTCGAAGCGCACGGCAAGCGGCTTTTCAAATTTTGGTTGTAACAATCAAGCCTGCAGGGCAACAACCACCACCCATTCAATCATCCAAACTCATGGCAGATCGCGTGAGCCCGAATACAGTTTTCTCATTAAAATCCTTGTTGACGTTTTCTTTGCAGGGTCGTGCACCAGCAAGAGGGGGCCGGGGTGGTTCTGCACCTCGAGGACGCAATGCTCCCCCCTCTTCGGATGTGAAGTGAGTCACCCTGCATAATCCCTTGTGAGTAGCCCCTCATGTTGGAAAGACTCAAGTAAAGGCAAGCGTGAGGCTATCCTCGATCTTTCCAAGTACGTCAATGAGAGAATACGAGTCAAATTCACCGGCGGTCGTGAAGGTAAGCTGTCCTTCAACATCCTCCATGATCATCAGCCGATCAGATCCCTTTCCAGTCACAGGAATCCTCAAGGGGTATGATCAACTACTCAATCTTGTACTCGACGAGGTCGAAGAAGAAATTAATGGTGCTGGCATTCCTCATCACTGTACACTCCCCTGACAATCGATTCACAGAACCAGAACCTCAAACCCGTAAGCTCGACCTTGTAGTCCTTCGGGGACCCACCATCACCCTCCTTAGCCCTGTCGATGGCTCAGAGGAGATTGCAAACCCCTTTGTCGCTCAGGAGTAGAACTCTTTACTTGTCCGATGTAGTACCTCTCTTTGTACAACTAAAGTAAAACCACCCGCTACTTGGTTACGTGACTAAAATTCCGGGAGCAATGGGAGACGAAAAGTATCGTCGTAAGCGAGGGGCCAAAGTAAGATGTACAATGTAGGTAAGAAGATTATGCGAGTCCTGGCACTATCGCAAAGCACCGTCAGGTGTCAGATCCACCGTCGCCATATCTGCACGAATAGATCTCAGGCGAGGTGCAACAGTCCTGAGACCGTTGTATCGTGGCACCTCATCGGTTCCACGTGAGTGCGACAGGGTCGGTGAAGGAGATGGAGAACAACTTCCAGATCTTGGCGAAGGTGACACGCTCGGGCGCATACTACTGCGCAGCGGAGAACGCGGCGGCGACCGCGAACGATGTTGTGATATAAGTTGGACGCGAGAGGTGATCGTAGCAGTTGAGGCCGTATGCGAATGAGTGTGCGAGAACGGCGAGTGAGGGGGTGACGAGGATGAACCGTCTCTGGAGATATCAATTATGGCGGCATTGTTTGCGGCATGATCAAGATAGCTCCGCGTATGAAATGGCACATTAGATGACACGTGAGATTGCGCTCCAAGTGCAGGGTATGTGGAAAAGCGTGGTTGGGTGGCCGTGGTTTCATAGAATACAGTGTTGGTCGAAGCTGACGTGTCGGGAACTTGAAAGCGAGGAGATTGTGACGTGGATATCGATGGTCCGAATGAAAGAGGGTATGCAATTGATGTGGCGGAGGGCCAAGAAAAACGATTGGACTTGCCGTTCGGAGGGCCAGAGTGTGAACGACGAAGGAGCTCAGCTTTGTAGGCAATTAGAGTGGCATCGTTCGTGGCCGCTTGAACCACATTATTGTCGCTAGGACGTGGTAACCTCGCTGGCACTCTGCCTCGGAGGCTTGGACCAGCAGTAAACGTTGCAGGTTCGACAAAGGACGTGGATGCTAAAGGAGTGGCATGTGATCCTTCCGTAAACGATTGCACAGATCGCACATCGTCGGATTCGGCAGCATCTGATCGACGCTCTTCATCGCTGAGGAGATCAAAACATTCAGGAGATGCAGTGGGCTTCCCAGCCTCCCGCGCCATCGTCGGAGCCGTGGCTAACGCAAGTCCTTGGTCAAGCTGGTCTTCAAATATAGCGTGGTGGTCAGGGGGAGCTTCCGGTGGGGGAGGGCTAGTCCACTGGGTCCTCTTTGGTGCCATGTGCTCGGGTGGGGTGCGAGATGGGACGCAATTATCACCCGAGTGTCGATTTCCAGGCTCAAAGAACTCGGGTTGCGGTGAAAGGAGCTCAGCGGGTGCACCCTTCGGCCTCATGGAGTTACTTCCAACCGTGTAGGGTGTCTGCGGAGGGAAGGAGAGGCGAGGCGGGATGAAGACAGATGGAGGTGATGTTGCTTGCAGGGTTTCGGTCTTTTCTTCGCAAAGTTGAGCCAGTGCCGCAACGGCGCGAGGGCGCATAGCGAGGATCCTAGATGCACGCATGAATTCCCCGCGAATCTGCACTCATCAATAAGTAGATTTACAATAGAACAAAAACTAACATACCTGGTAAAGCCCTTCTTTTGTTACACATCGGGCGACGTTGAAGTCAATCTCAAACGGATCCTGTTGTTGGGATAACTTGAGACCGACCGAATAAATACTGTTATTAACGTACCTCAATACAAAACCGGTTTCGCTCTCGGGAGTCGTTATAACGGCTACCTGACAGCTGGACAGCCCATCAATACGTAAACGTGAGGGAAGGTGCATGCTACTTGCCTCGTTTTGCCATCCCTTGCTCTCCTTTTTCAGTAAACCCCCTCGAATGGAAGCGACGCCTGTGTTGTAGGTAAAATCACGAGAATAATATCGGAAAAAGTCGATCAGCCTGTTGACGGCTCAGTTCAAGCTCAAGATCACGGAGCCATCGAGCGACAACTCACAAATCAGCCACGCTGTCGGTATTAGATGATTGCCATCGTTGGCGTAAAAGTTCTATGTCGTCAAAAAACCTACAGCATCCAGTTAGTAATAACAGGTGATGGATGATAGCAAAGACCAACCAGGTATTATGCCCTCCAATATGGGTGTCCTCCTGAAAGTAATTACAGTCAGGACTTGTGCGAAATGAGTCTGCATACCTGGGATATAGGTCGTAGAGGAGGCATTTGCTGTAAATTTGGTAGTACAGGAGGATTCTTCACGTGTATGAGGAAATATATGACAAGTAAAACGTAACCGTAGGACGATAATGTCCCTTGGTAGGGAGAATTGATGCTTCTGTTCGAACAATGTGAATACAAGAAAACAGTAGACAAGGGAAATTGCTACCTCCGTTTGCTCCATACTTTGACTATCAGACAGCTATTGAATAATCGAAGATCGTTGATAGTCCGCGATTGAACTCACGGAAGAGAACCAGTGTCCGCACACGTGTGGGATCGATCATAGCATAACACATGAGCAGCCTTGTGTTCTCCAGAGCGAGTCTATTCTCAAAGCCAATATCGCAAGCGATACCAAGGGGTAATCCGGGTGATGGATCTAAAGAGAGCTTGACGATCGGTATCCGTGCGTGAGGTAGAGGTTTGACGTTAAACTTTGTTTCTGTAGCACAATGAATGAACGTCGACACGCATTTGCAATGTCAACTGACCGCGTTCTAGGAGGTCGCCAAGCATCGTAACCATGTCCGATGCAGACAGCCGCTCGTCAGAATCGATGAGGCAGCAGAGATCCATATCTGCTGCAAACTGTAGCCTTTACGAGTAAAGAGATGTCAATCCAAGCTGACCTGAATTGCGAAGGCTAAAGCCATTTGCCGTGCTTCCGAATGACAGCAGTCGGCTGTCAGGTTCGATTGTGCGAATCAACCTCTCAAGGAGTTTCCTGACATCTTCCTTCACAGCCATTTCTTCTTGGGTTGGCAGGCGTTGGATCACGAAGTCAAAAAGAGCCTGTGACAGTTCGACCGCAAAGAAACGGTGCTTAGAAGCATGCCTCCGTTGTGCACCATAGGGACCAGGCTGGACACTGGATGAGCTCTGCGCCATGCTAGAAACTGAAAGCTGGCTTGTGGTGGACGAGTCGGACAGACAAGCCCTTGAGCACTTGGGGAAAGGGAATAAGGTCCACACCAATCGACCTTCCGGAACGTTGGTTGGTCGACTTGTTGGCGACTTTCCAAAGTGTCTACCCAAATCAGGAAGCCAACTTCAATTCATTTCTCAGCTTCGGCCACGGTCACGAGTCTCAACGCATGCCCTTCGTGTCCTTGCAGAATGATCACTTATTCTGCAATCCAAGGGTAACACCGACGGTTCATGCAACCAAATCGTATCACATGCAGCAGCTATTCGGATCGTTGAACAACTGGACAACTAAACATTCCAAGACGAAGCCTCGACATCCTCTACCATCCAGTGATTGGCCATGGGTAACTACAACATAACCCGCAGCCCCCCTACACCTGACATGACGTGACAAACTCCTGTTCTGAACTCATAAAACATTGGTTTAGGTCGGCCTACAGGTGCAATAGCAGGCTGGTAAATTGTTGCCTTGCAACTCACAAGAAACAGAACTATAAAATATAGAAGTAATGTCAGGATCTCGAAGCTGAACTGCGGACGTACCTACCAGAGTGGACAGTATGTAGAACGTTATGCAGTTTCTTCGATCCTCAGAAGTACTTTCTTACCATACATCCCTCGGCCTAATTGCGCGACGAGTTCACGAATCCTTTCCGATGCACTGTCATCACTCTCCATCCTTCCAATTGTCAAAATCTCATGGCCAGGGCCTCGAAGCTAGATGTGAGGTGAGGTACACCTACAATAAAAATAATCATATCCGTACCTTCCCATCGCGCATGAGTGCAGTTAGCGTATCGAACAGTTCCTGGCGTTCTTCTAGGGATTTCTCACTATACCAACGGGTTTGCCAGAACCCATGGCAAGCAAGGTTCTTGAAAATGAAGAGTGATGTTGGAAGCGAAAGAGGTTCCTTTGACATCGCCCCGTATGAGACAAGATGCGCGCTGTCCCCAAGCAGTCGAGTCATGAGAGTAGTCGCTTTACCACCGACGCAGTTGAGACCAAGGCGGATATCCTAACGCCAAGCGGGACTCAGGTTGTGGTTGTCGAAGAGGTAGATGAAAAATGTGGTACCTTGCCTCCTGTCCACGTCTTGACCGTCGCTTTGAAGGACTTGTCGGAAAGTTCGTCATATGTCACAACATGCGTTGCACCCAGTAATTCCAGATGGCTTTTCAGCGATTCGACATCCTCACTTTAGATCTATGAGACAAGCTCGCTCGTATGAGTTGTAAGTGTTACCCACCGGTCACGAATGAAATTGATAGTCTTGTATCCCTTGGCGGCGGCGATTTGAATCACAGCTTGACCGACCTGAGAAACCGACCTGTAAGGATCACTGCCGGTGCACAAAAGGAACTCCGTACGGCACTGTTCGCACCATTTTGAACTAGCCAGTCTCCTTCTGCAAGTTGCGCAAAGTCATGCAGCATATTGTAAGCGGTGGGGGGGTTTACCTTTAACAACGTCAGTGATGAAAGAGATGTACTCAGGTGAGACGGAAGAGTATGGACGTACAGTAATTGTAGCGGCCTGAACTTCAGATAGACCCTGCCTTGGAACATTTAGGACATCCGATGAGGCAACATTCTTCGCCGACGACCACGTTCCGGTCTGGGCCTTGGTTAAAACTACCCAATCACCCCTTTGCAGACCAACCACACCATCCCCAATCTCCATCACTTCGCCCAAGCCCTCGTTTCCACCCACGAATACCGGAAGGTCCTTAGACTGGGAGAGGGAGACATCAGGATGTGGTTTCGCGGGATAAATGCCCTCAATAACGTTGATGTCTGCGGGATTGATGGGTGCAAGCAGAAGCCTTATATTCAGGGTGTCTGGAGGCGGGGATGGCAGCTCAGGGAAGGAGACTGCGGATAGGACGTGCGCTGGGTCACCATTGCTGTTGTAGACTATGGCTCGATTACCAGACAGCACCGACGACGTGGAGAAAGTACTGCTTGGCGTAATATTTTGCAGTCGCCATACTTGTCGCACATGGGGAGGTCGCTGCCAATGTGCCAGTGCTCTAGCGCAATTGCGCCAGTACGCTGTCCTCATGATGAGGTTGTCCTCACTGATCAGGAAAAGTGCCCAAACCTGAAGAGGCCTTTCAGGCCTAACAAGGCCATACATGGTCCCACTAATATATGAGACTGTGCAAGGCTTATTAGACTTACCAGGGTATACTAGGCCTAACAAGATCACTCCAGGTATGTTAGACAATGGAGGGCCATGTGAGGCATTGTATTAATGTATCTGGGTTGCGCTGGTACCCGGTGATATCTTCTATATATCAGTACTGGTATCAAGAATAAAGTAATCTGACAAAGTCCGAGAACAATGTACACTGAAATTTTTCAACAAGGAAACGGTGCGACAAGCCCGAGATAAATTAGCGCATCTAGTAGCCATTGGTCTTCTTCAAGTTTCGACCAGAGGTTCTTCGAGGGGTATCAACCATAGTCCGGGCAGTTTTCTTACTCCCTTTCTTCGCCTTCGGAGGTGCAGGAGCGGTTTGCAAGTAGTCGGGAGCGGTTTCGCTGGCATGGGAACGTTCTCGTCAGTTAGGTCTGGCAGCGGGGAGGCACGGCGTCGAGATGGGGGCACTGCCTGCTAATGACAATCACAATTACAAAGGAAGAAAAGCCATCTGACGCACCTGAGGCGCATCCCGGTAGCCACTTGTCTTTGAGGCGGCAGAATCCTTGTGGTCACCATGAACAGCAGGGCACCGAGGTATTCAAGTTGGCTTTGGCTTTTGACGGGGAGCCAAATCGTCATCATCATCACAATGTTGTTCTTGTTCTGTAGGCTACCTTAAGCCCGTTCGAGTTGACATGGAATTGAGATGCGACGCCACTCTATGGTGTTCTCCATCCGAAGCTGCGGCCGGGGACAGCTGGCGACGTTTGGGAGTTGATGCAACTTCACTGTCGTCGCCGTCCTCCGCGTAATTCAGCGAGGGATACCGGTGTTTGACAGGCTTAGGAGGGGGTGTGCTATCGTGCTCGTTAGAATCTAGTACAGTGTAAACGATGCGACGGCGAGATTTCGTGGCAGAGGAGTCGGACACAAAAGTATGCGCACCGAGACGCATTGCATGCTCTATGATCGCGATGAACTTGATAAGCTTCGTTTCGAAAGGGAGAAAGAGGGGTCCATATGAAGGCGTGACATGGAGACAAGGAAGAAGAGGATATCGCAGATGAGGAGGACGAGGACCAATGATGGAGATGATAGGTATAGGCAATTGATTAGGCGTTGATAGATTGGCGTGCCAGATTTGGGCATGCTTTGAGCGGAAGACACGCCTACATCATATCTGCTACATGACTGTTACTTGGGCTATTCCTTTCCTCTACTTTCTTTTATCGGGATTCCTCTGTATCCTCATCCACAACGTTTACGCAAATAAACTTGCCAGACGCTCAGCGCAAGCTCGCCAGGCCATTCTCAAGGAGCTTGGCATTCCCACCACATCCAACCCAAAATTCATCGCATTCTTTCACCCGTACTGGTATGACTTTTCAACCAATGACTGGGTTGCTCTACTGATGAGACTTATGCAGCAACGCAGGTGGTGGAGGGGAACGTGTGCTCTGGACTGCTGTAGCGGCCACCCAACGCGCACACCCCAACTGCATCTCACTAGTCTATACGGGAGACATCGACGCAACCAAACAACAAATTATAGCTCAAGTCAAAGCACGCTTTTCTATTTCACTTGACCCAAGGTCCCTGCATTTTGTCTTCCTGAAGAAGAGACACCTCGTGGAGGATGCCACCTGGCCGCGGTTTACACTTCTAGGTCAAAGCCTTGGGTCCTTGATCCTCGCTTGGGAAGCTTTATCGCAAGTCATTCCAGACTTGTACATCGGTGTGCCCACTTCATTTAATTGCTGTCGGATGGTTGATACTCACGCGGCTCAGACAGCATGGGCTACGCTTTCACATTCCATGTCGTTGCTTGGTTCATGAAGGGCTCCACTCGAATTGGTGCATACGTGCATTACCCAACAATAAGCACTGATATGCTGGCCCGCGTAAAGGCCAGAAAGGCAGGTCATACCAACCGTG
>LVVM01001803.1:8661-21305 GCA_001882365.1 Rhizopogon vesiculosus
GGTGAATGGGATTTCATTAGACTTCAAGTGCTTCCTTGCGAGCGTCCGTCTTGTTTAGGCAGGGTTAAATACCAGGCTGTACATTGAGGCGCAACCTCACCTGTATCGCATGTTTGTCTCGACAGATAACAAGTCTGGAATAGAGCCGGTGTATGGAGAGCCAGGGGTTGACTCCAGCATGTATCTTCCATACTCTGGGTGGAAGGTCGGGACAGTCATGCTGAAGACAAATTCATGACCTTGGATCCCCTGAGGATCTTGCTACTCACAGTGCAGGCGTATCGTCATCAGTCAGATCGTTTACGACCTTACTGAGCTTCGCGAGGATCTCAGTCTGGCGAAGAGAGAGCTTTGCGTTCTTCGTTTCATCGTCGAAAGTTATGACCATGTATTCCACCTTTGATTCCACGCGTTAAATTGGCAGGACGGGGACTAGTGATATTTACCTCGTCTCCCCACAACAACTCATCACCACATCTGTCCTTAAGTCGATCCCAAGTATGGAGAAACTGGATGATACCATGTTCCCGAACGTGATCTGCGTACTGCTTTGTTTCATCCCATGTTAAGGGTGTTCCGAGATACAGGAGGCCCATGGCGTATTATGAGCGCAAACTTATGCAAGGTTGCGTGATATATGACGGAGGAAAAGATGCCTTGGAGAACAACCCAGGATGCTCTAAATACAGATAATAAGTGCGGAAGTAACGGCGGGTTGCAAAAGAACACCGTCCTCCAAATAACACGTTACCAATCACGCTGATAGCGATTTATAAGGCATAATTCCAAAGCTCGTTATCATGTGATCATTATGGCGTTTGCCAAAGACACCAGGTACCCCTGCGGGACGAACCTGCCTTTAGGAAAGATATTCTTGCCGCTCGAAAGGGAGTTTCATCTCGTCTTCATTCGTCCCTTGATGAAGAGTGACATATATTAGACGCGCATAATATCACGTGTACGTTATCGTGGTCAGGTGAAAAAGGGACAACGTATTCCTGGTCGAAATCATCTAGCATATTCACACTACAAGTCACCCAGCCGAGCATGTGTCTAATCCTCATGCCGTGGTGGGAAACCTGACACGAAGCTTTTAACCATTGCCACCATTAGTTGTCCACTTCAAGACAATCTTCAGCGCAAGCAGAACATGTCTTAACGCTCGCGTCCATGCTTCTTCTTGACTGAACTGAAGTTTTACTGACGCGTCCCCTATCTTATCTTTGACGATTCTGCCTGAAAGGTTAGCATAATACAAAGTTGGAACAGGTTTACGCACTGATGGGGAAAGTCAACCGTAGGATCCTGAGACTTGACATAATCTATGAGTTGCTTGAGACATTCTAGGAATGCCACCATAGCAAAATCAAAACGACGGTTGTGGAGCAGGCGGCCGAGGTGCAGATCCCCCGATCCGTACAGCTCGTACGTCGCTTTATCCCCCATAGTTCTTTCAATACGGGAAAATGACCCCATCGGTATCAAACGGTAACTAAATAAATTTCTCAATATATATCGGACGTTGAGATCGTCATTTGACTTACTTCTCAAATGTATAGTCAAGCTTGCGCGCGATTGTATATAGCAAAAGAAGCGTCTGGCCCCATGCCGCATTGATTTCAGGCCATTCAACCTGAATGCCGTCAGGAATCGGATCACGATTAGAAGGGCCGACTCACCGGAACTCCAGGAACCCGCCCTAGCCGGAGGCCATTGATTGTTCCAAAGACACCATCATGACCAATGCAAAATGCATCGTTGTAAACGTTTGTACGCTCGAGCTTCTCGAGCGTGGCATAATCTGCAGCATATGCAGCCCGCAGCGATGCCAATCGTGAAGCTTGTTCAGCTGAGATCAGGAGGTGCTCATTGTGTGATCGCCAAAATCTGCAACGGAAATTAATACATGTTAGAGGAGCCCAAGGACCACTTACTCCGCCTCCTCCTCTTCCAGTGCCTTCTCCTCAGCCTCCAATAACTTGAGTTCTTCATCAAGTTGCTCCCTCTCCCTGTCAGCAAGGCGCAACTGTTCAATGGCAGCCTGTTCTTCAAATTTGAGTCTTTCAATCTTTTTCTCGGCATCTTGTTTACTGAGATCCAAGCTCTCTCGTTCTCTCTCCTTCCGAACCTCCTTCTCGAATGCGATATAACCATCACGCTCTTTCTTGGTCTCATCAAGCTGCCTTTGAAGTGATGAAAGAAAAATTTGTGTGCACTCCGCGCAGAGAGGGTGATCAATATCAGTCCGAGTAGAAAGTACGTTAAAAAGCCTCATAGTGGAGCGCAAGTGGTGTGAAATAGGCGTTGGATTCGGATGATCCGGCTCAGGCTGAGTGTTCCTGGCTGGGGCGCTCTTCTGATTCGCGGGAGTGGTCTTCTTAGGCACTACAGCTGCAGGCGTTAGAGAAGGAATACTGCGTAGCATGCTCTCCTGCAGGAGTACAAAGGACTCATTTGGTGCCGGGTAGTTGCGCTGTGGCTGCTTCCCTTGTGCTCGAGTAGAAAGGGGTGGCGAGGCCCGTGAGTTTTCGGCCTGGGTGGCCTGCTGCCATGCTGCTTTACTTGCAGATGGAGATGGGAGCTGCGCTATTTTGTCCGCCTCTGTCATATATCGCGCTCGGGAAGGTGGTGCAGGAGGCAAAGAAGCTACGATCATGTCGTACGCAGAAGGCGAGAGATCTACTAGCGATGCGTCGAGCTAACGTGCGTCAGTAGGGCCTTGCATTTCAATTTGAATAATTGTCACCTGCAGTGGCTCTTTGCACTGTTGGCATACGTAGCTCATCGTGATATGATGAATTGGCTGTATCCTATATTTCTGGTGGTGTTGGTAGCTATGAGGACTTGCGAAGCCGTAAGTGTAGGCAAGAATTTGTAAATATGTTGTATGGTGGCATACCGTGGCACTTGAAGCAGACATATGACAAATGGAGAACGGTCACGTGATCTCATTACTATTCAAATTTCATGCCTGGGCTCGTGAATTCTCATGTTTCGAATTCATGTCCATCGTATATCCTAACATCAATGAATTCACCTGAGTCATGTTGGCTATAGAACCAGCTGTGGTAGTCAACTCAATGAAAAAAATGTGCGGTAAATGACAAGCGGGACCCGGGTTACGGCAACTTGACTCGGAACACCGTAACACGTCTTTTCATCTCTTTACAAATGATTCCTGGCGCGGTGGTTCATTAACTTGCTAGGTATCGTCAGGAGTCGAATTGATGCTTATAATTCAGCACACACCCGGACTTCTACCCAGAACGCTCCAAAGGAGTGAGCAGTAGTTTCATTTCACGCTGATCGGTAATGCGGTTTCGTATGTTACTATGTTTGATGCCCGTGCCTTGGTTTTAGGGATACCTCTGCTGTGTCAACGAACGCGTGTTTTACGCGCTGCACGCAATTTCCACAGACACGTTAGCTTACCATGCCATGCCATGCGTAATAATACTTAAGCTACAGTGTCTCACTATTGTCCACAATCCCGTTCCTCCGCATCGTCAATTCATCAAGATGTGAGTGAATCCCCGCATTTTCGAGGGTGCCCGCCTCATAATTGCACCCAGATGATGCCTCGCGTATTCGCTCTGTTGATTGGTGTCGATGATTACAAGTCCGGAAGAATCTGGAACCTTGAAGCGTGCGCCCACGATGCTCTGCTCATGAAACAATGGCTCGTGCAAGACCTTCAAGTACCCAAGGAGAACATCGCGCTTCTTCTCAACCAAGAAGCCACGAAACGTCGTATTGAAGATACTTTCATGAGTCACCTCGTTAACAATCCTGCCATTGCCGAAGGCGACGCATTGATTGTATATTTTGCTGGTCATGGAAGCACCTTGCGCGCACCACCAGACTGGTGCGAGGGCAAGCCTCCCCGCGTGCAGGTCTTGTGTCCATACGACCATGACACGAATGGACCAGAAGGACGAGTAGCTGGCATATCTGACCGCTCCCTCTTCGCGATGCTGTCAGAGCTTAGCATCGTTAAAGGTGACAACATTACTCTCATTCTCGATTGCTGCTTTCCGAATGCACAGCTTGGCTCAAGCGCCAGAGACCGCCGCTTCGTCCGCTACACGCCCACTTCTAAAGCCGCGCCTGAAGACCTCTTTTCGGGCTTGTGGCGAGGCGCAATTGGGCAGAGATTTAGAGGAGAATTCGGCTTCTTTCAGGACGACTGCCAGAGCCATGTCCTCCTTGCTGCCTGCCGACCGGGCGAGAAGGCAATGGAATGGAAGGAAGGAGGAAAATTCACCTCGGAATTTCTGTCTGTCAAAGACGCGCTCCCTCTTCATCAGATGAAATACTCCGATTTATCAGAGCACCTTTCAAAGGGCTTGTCTCACATTCAGCAGCACCCTGTCTGCATTGGCCGCCGCAAGGACCGAGTTATTTTTAACGGTGTTCCATTTGTTGCTGACGCCTCCCTTGTTCCCGTCGATGGTGAAAAGGGCTGCCTTCGTTTGGAAATGGGGGCTATGCATGGCGTTGTTGAAGGGACGGAATTCAGCATTCACGAGCACAATCGCTTTGGCTCTATCAATCCGTCACTTGACAGCTTCCGCGTGTATGAAGTCCACCCTACGTGGTCACTTGCCAGGCGCAAGAGCATGAACAAACCTGGCGGTCGGGGTTCGTGGGCACGTATTACACGATGGAACAGTCGCACCCCTTTCCGAGTTTACGTCAAGAGAACGTGCTCTTATCTTTTCAGGCGCCTATTGGGCCGCAGCAAGAATTCCGGAGAACAACTTGACGGCATTCCTGTCAACGAAGGATTGAATATCGTACAGGTCGATACTTCTGCTGAGGCAGACATGTCGGTCGGCGTGCACACCCGAGACGTGCGAGTCCAAAATCTTGATCACCTCGTTCCTCCCACTGCCCATCCAATTATACGGCTCGAGAAGGATAGGTCCAGATCTGGTGTCATCCTCAATGAAGCTGCACGTTTCCACATGCACCTCCACCGGACCAATCCCGCCAAACCATTCCACGAGTTGTTGGGGTTGGAGATCTTTCGACTCGATCCTCACACCCAGCGACGAATCGGGTCAAACCTGTTGATTGACGGAATTGCAGCAATCTCACATAGTGAAGGCGCACGCTACGCCGTAGTGCTCCACAATCGCTCGGACGCAGACCTCTGGCCCTACCTGGCTTATATGGACTCCAATGGAGTCGACATCCAGCTGCTCTACCACCCTCAGCCATCATCCCCTGTACCCCCACTGCGGAAGCGCAGCTCTGTTGAAATAGGCTGCGCGGGCAGCGGTATTCCACCGCTGAACTTCCCCTTCCCTGATAATCAGCAGCAAGAGTCTGCTTTCTTGAAGTTGTTCGTTTCTACTTCTTACACCTCTATGGGTTCATTAGAGCAGAGCTCCTCCGCGCATAGCCATCCATCCACGCCTGTCCCGCCTCCTACACCTGCAACGGCCTCAAAAGCTGAACCGCAGAACTGGGATACTGCGCTCGCGTGTATCACCATGAGAAGGGTGAGGGCGAAGGGACGAATATGATTTGATCCTTCCATGGATGTTGGCGAATATGTTAGAGCGAGCTTTTAATCATGTGGTATTTAGGTCGCTTATTGATTTTTTTAATTGAGGTACAACTAGGCTAGCCATGTTTTACAACGTTTAATACTGCATATGGTTTCCTCCTACGAGTTCGTCTGTCTGAAGAGTTCATCTTTTGACTCCAATTCTGGCGGAGTCCTTGAATTCATGTAGATCCCCTAGGCTAAGTACCGTGTAATTTTTTCTAAAAAATATGCAGAGATCCTCATGCTTTTCATGTGACGAGAAAAGGACTATCTATCGATCGATCAATGAAACTGAGTGAATCGCATTTTTTCATGCATGCGTTGAAGAGTTGTTGACTTTCAAACCAAAAAATGACGAACTGACGAACTATGTATGTTACGCGTTTATGTTGGGCTTGTTTGCTGAATTGCTCTCAGGAGCCATGACACAGCCACTGCAACTTGAACCGTGACCTTGACCGCAGGCTGGCAGTGAACAATTCAACCGAATTTCAACGCAAGGTTGTCCATTTGACTCAAAGTATTATGGAGCCAGAAAAACCGCCTGAACTATCTCAAGACTCTGCCAGTTTACTCAAACGCTTGGGTGGTCCATCCTCCACGAAAGCTGGGTTTGTCTCTCCTGCTTGCACCTTCAGCACGCTTGACAGCTCGTAGCCTTGCTCATGATCAGACTGATATCAATCGCGTCATTGCTGATGCATCGAAGGGCTCCAAATTCTATGAGGCAAGCACATGTTGTTCAGGCCACCCACCAAATCACTCAGAAAGAGCTATAGAATGAGAAGCGCAAGGATAAGGAATTATCAGAACGTATCACCAAGATCCTTAAGCAACGTGACGAAGCCCTGCGCAGTGTCGACATACGTGCGTGAACCAGTCCACCTCGAGCTACAGGTTGATTCTATGCCCTTCCAGGTCCAATTGAGAGAAACGTTGATAACTTAGTGAGCAGCAATCCTACAGCTCAGAGAATGCATGAAGACAAGCCTTGTCATAGCTCGAAGAACTGGAATCGCGACGCGATTTGAGTCAAATCATAGTGCATGTTGACATGGATGCATTCTTTTGCAACGTCGAGCTCTTCGATGACCCGTCGCTTCAAGGGAAGCCGTTTGCTGTGAGCTTACGAAGTAATGCTAGTGTTACAACGTGAATAACGTTTCTGTTTAGGTTGCAGGTGGAGTCATTTCTACTGCTTCCTACGAAGCACGAAAATATGGCGTGCGTTCTGGGATGGCAAGTCCGTTCGACGTTTGTTGTGTCTAGTTAGCACACCATCCTTACCACGGTCTTCCTAGCGTTTGTTGCCAAGAAGCTCTGCCCCGATCTCATGCTCCTGAAGTCTCATTATAATCGTTACTCAGAAATGTCTGAGAAAGTCATGGCCATCTTCGAGAGATACGATCCTACTATGCTTGCAGCGGGATGTGACGAAGGGTACTTGAAGTGCGTCATGTCAGCCACCTTTAAGCATCTTGACACATTTGTATACTCAGCATCACGAAATATTGCGAGGAACACATATTGGACGCAAGCGCCTGTGTGCAAGAAATTCGTGACACTGTCTTCAAAGAAACATCGTTAACAGTGAGCGCTGGGATTGCTCCGAACAAGGTCAGTGTTCATCCTTGCCCGATGAAGCCGTAGCTTATAATCTTCAGATGCTAGCAAAGGTCACTCGAGTGAATGTGTTTTGACTGTCTTCCTGATCGTAGTTTTGTGTTTTGCTTAGATATGCTCAGACAAGGTTCTAAGAACATTTCGGAATTGGGTGGTTCAACGCTGACATCCATTACAGAACAAGCCGAATGGTCAATATCTTCTGCCATTCGACCGTGATTCTATCAAAGCTTTCATGCATGACCTTTCAATCCGCAAGGTGCAGGGGGTAGGACGTGTCAATGAGCGCCTTCTTGAGGCCATGGGGATCAAGGTTAGTGTCAATGCTCATGATACGAGACGTTGAATGTGTATCAATTCTGCATAGACATGCGGTGATATCTTCGAGCATAGAGCGACGCTGCAATTAATGGACAAGCGGTTTGGTCTGATATTCCTACTGAGAACACATCTCGGCATCGCATCCAATGTCGTGGAGCCCATCCAACGAGAGGAAAGGAAAAGCATTGGTGCAGAAAGGCATGTGTTTCGCTGCTCTCGCCGTTGTTGTGTTTAAACAATTGTCTAGGACATTCCACGCACTACATGACAAGGTACAAATCTTGAGACAACTGGAAGCGGTCGCGGGGGAACTTGAAAACGACATGGTCAGAGAAGGCTGGACTGGGAAAACGGTGACACTCAAGTATAAGTTGGACACGTTCCAAGGTAAGCCACCGTCCATGCTACGTTTTATGTATTTCATTTGTCTCGCAGTCTTCACCCGATCAAAGTCCTTTGATCGTTGGGTTAGTTCGAAGAAGGAAGACCTTTTTGCGGTGGGTGAAGGCCATCTCGGCACTCGTGTCGACCAGGCTTATATGTCGAGTCCATCAGATTGGGAAAGAACTGTTACTTCCTGAACTGCCCCTCACGCTTCGATTAATTGGTTTGCGAGTTACAAAGTTGAAAGACCTACATGCCCAAAAAACAGAGCCGGCAGGTGGTATCAAGAGGGTATGTGTTCTATTCCATCGTCAACATCTACGATGGTAAGTTGCTGAATATGCTACAGTTTTTTGAATCTGCAAATTCGTCGCCACGAAAGAGACCTAGACTTGAAATCGATGGGGAGGATTGCAACGATGATGATGAGATTGAGCATGTTGAAGAAGAACATGAATCGATGCCAGGGTTTTATGAAGAAGATGAGAGTGGAGAAGGGCGAGGTCTCGATGAGGAGGAGGAGAATAATATATCTCATGATTTAGGCCCTCGATATCATGAACAACGGCCACGACCACCGGCATCAGCCCCCGGGCCTTCTCGGATCACTCAAAGTGATTCACTGTTCCCGATCGCAATTAGGTCGAAGCCAATAAGTGCCAGACAAGACGATCGTACTTCAAGTTCTCGGAACCAAGAATGCCCTATTTGCAAGAAGGGGCTAGAGACGGACAACAAGGGGCTAAATGCGCATATCGACTTCTGCCTGAGCCGAAATGTTATCCTGGAAGCGCAGGCTGCGGCCCAGAGTGACCCGAAGGATTTCGCGCTTTCTCGGTCGAATATTGCGAAGGGGAAGCGGAAGCGGAAGAGTTGATATATATTGCTATTGATCTGTTGTATATCTATCAAAATTATAGTTGTTCGAAAACAAATGCTTTTGCAGTTAGCGGGCAACGAGCGCGCCGACTGACGGCGTGACACCGCCACTGTCCACATAGTGATAACGTATCATCTCTACACAAGTAACTTCCGCAACTTTGTCTTTAGGCGGTTGAGCCGGTGTGCAGGGACTGCACCCAATGTCATCATGTCTAGTCACTCGTCATCATGTTCTTCGGACATTCGTCTCACCAAGGGATCTCAGCTTCAGTTCTGAAGCCTCCGTCGTGCATGACGCATGGTGTACTGGCAAGGCATCCAAGCTATTTGTCAATGGCCGGCGGCGTTGCTTTCGTGCATACAGCAGCAATGAAGCCTCCAAGGATTCTTTCACAAAGGACGCGTCTTCAAGGAGACACAAGGTGTCGGCGCTGCTGCACAGAATTTCATCCTTCCTACCTCGGGCCCTTTCGGCATCTACGAATGACGGTGGAATACAGTCATCCCAACTCTGGCACGAACTTTTGAGCGACATTGACGCGGCCTTATCTTCTTCGTCAGGGTCAGACGCGTATCAGAGTGCACGCGTTGTTGGTGAGTCCTTTTCTCTGAATTTTTCACGCTCACGGATTCGACGAGGTTCTGTTAGTTTGTGGGACAGACCAGTGGGCTGGCTCCCAGGAGCTCATCACAGCTCTCCTCGAAAACCCTTTTACGTCTGACGAGGATTACAGTGACATACTACGCAACCGGTGGAAAAACCAGTCCGCCTATCTGACAATCGAGTGCGTTCATACTACCTTGTGTTCACAGAATAGTGCAGATGCTCATTGAGCATTTCAGTCATGGCCCATCAACATCTCTCGTCAATGGCGCCCTTACCATCCCTTCATCTTGGCTCCAACAATACCCTCTCCCCATCCAAGTCACCGAGATCGCGTCGCTCTCTTCACAAGCAACCCTCCAAAAGACACTCCTTGAAGGGGACGCTCTGGTCCTCATCTGCAATCCTCTAACCACCCCATTAGCCACCCTTATTTCCAAGGCGGGCTACATCCTTCAGAGATCAAAAACAATCCTTCTCCTTACCGCTTCTGGCGCATCCAAGCATGTACTGGAACATGTCAAAAAGGAACTTGCAGCTGCAGGCTGCCAACCTGGAAAAGTTCTCGCTGTGGACCCTGTTCGTGCATTGGATGCCATTTCCGCTCTCAAGTCAAATACTTCCTCTCCTTCCGCCATTCAGATGTACCAAAATGACTTCACGGGGTCTCGTATATCGATTCTTAGTGAGGTATTGGGAGAGATGCTTGGGTCGAAGAACTCGGGACACGTATCATTGTTGGATATCCGCATTCAGACTGCTCTGATGCAAATGAGGAGCGCATTGTGTGCCAGTGCTCGATCAGTCAATCAAGCCCGCGCAACGATAGATCGTGTTTTTACGGGTACCAGCGAGCTGCAATCACAGGTTGAGGAAGTTCGTGCGAAAACAGACGAGGTCCTTGCAGAGTCTGGCGTAAACCAGGCATTGCTCCGCAGTTCGAAGGAGATGAAAACCTTGCTAGACTCGTTGACCTGGCCAAAGATGATATGGCGTGTCGATGAAATAGATACTCTAGTGGGCTCTGCACTGGAGAGGCACTGGTGTAGAGAACTCGAAAGCCAGGTATGCATACATGGTCCCATTTTTACTACAAAACTGATATGACCCTTACAGCTCATCCTCCAAACGGGTCGCTTGGCGTCCATCCAAACATCCCTGACATCATCGACATTTTCCCTACTCGCCAAACTTGCCTCTCCATCCTCACCGTCATTCCCTACTTTCCATTCACCCATACTCGATAATCACCTCCGCCAACTGGCGCACTCACCATCGTTCGCGCTCACTCCAGACACTCTTATTCAACCTATTCAAACGCGGCGTTCGCAGCTGGCAAGACACACGACCATGCGTCTACACCGCGACGCCCAGAATGCTGTGCTGGGTGCGTTTGGTGGTATGTTCGGTGGCGCTGGTGTGGGGTGGTGGCTTGCGTTCGGGGAGAGCGCCTTGAGTCTTGGTGCCGGGTCGGAAGCGGGGACTGCCTTGGGTGCTGGCGCGCTTGTCGCAGTTGCCAGTATAAGGTGGGCGGTAGGGAAGTGGGAGAGATCGAAGAGGCGCTGGGTGGATGATGCCAACAGGGTCGGTGAGGGACTGAAGAGAGATCTCAAGGTGAGGATCAAGATGGCCTTGCATTGGACTAGACTCATGTGTGTTCGATAGGTCGCGTTGCAGCAAGTCATTGAGAAGAATGTTGCCGCAGTTCCTATAGCGGCATATCAAGGGCTGCGAGAGCTCGCTGCGAAACAGGAGGAAGAAGTTGATCTCGTTAGGAGCGACCTTATCTCGATGCAAGCGGACCTTGAAGCGCTTGAAACTGCTCGATCTTCATAGTAACGTGAGATATCTATCCTGTATTATGTAGATGTGATAGATGCAGAGATATGCTATGACAGATAAATGGTGGTGTACATGATGCCATAAAAATCTGTGATGCGTTCATGATGTAGTGACAACGATCTTTGGAGGTGGTAGAGGAGTGTCTTCAGATCTTTCGTGTTGTGGACGTGGGGTGTGTGTATCCTCGTCTTCGTCACTGTCATCGCCAACACCAAACAGCTCCTCTCTTTCGTCCCAAACATCGCCTAAATTAACCTTGGTAGGCTTTGACTTGGAAGGTGCCGTGGGATGTGAGGTATAAAGGGGTAAGAGCTGTGTTCCAGAAGTTCCTCCATCGTCTGATTCATCTGCATCGGAAATTTCATCTGTCTCTAAAGGACGGTATAGGCGTGCGATCTAAGGGATTGCGATAATAAGTCATATTGCAAGATGACGTTGAAATGCTTACTTCTCTCCGCGAACGGTAATATCTCTCAATGTAATATGCGGCATAGAGTCCAAGCGTGGAACCCAGCAAATTTGCCTATTGGGTATATATGATTACTAGAAGAAAAGCGACACGGCAGAAGACGTACCGCCAAATGACCAAATTCAAATTTCTGGTGCTGTTCGAGTATGAGCTCGTTATACTTGCACAGACAGGGAAAGGAGACATACTGGAAGCATGGACTGCACGATTTCGCTCACGACGCCTCCAAAGAAGAAACAAACTATAGCGGTGAAGATGAGACCCGAATGACGCCAGAACCATATTCTACGAGCTTCTCTATGATGGGAATAGCTTCAGCAAGTGCACCGGTAAAACCAAAAGTGAGGAGCTTACTCTTCTACGTCGAATATAAAGTAGAACACACCGGTGGCGACGCATAAGCAGGTGAAGTGGTAGAACTTGTCATTTAAAGGCAGGGAATGCGAGAAATTAGTGAAACCCAAGAAAGCGAGTATCACCATTATTGTACAGGTGAACACGAGGAACCACTGTGATGTAATGAGGACCTAGCGGGCGTGTAATGACGGGAAGAGGCGTACCGGGCGGAGTCGAATGGGCAGGTCATATTTTGGAAGTTGGACACGGTGCGACTTCATTATTGCCTTGGACATTTTCTTGAGGTGCTTGCGCACGTATTTCGATGGCGAGGATGGATTTGCCGCCATGGATAGTTGGACATGACCGGGCATGACAAGCGAAGTCAGCTCAAGCGAAATGTCAGCTGCTGCGATTATGCAGTGGGAACTTCCTCCCATATAAGTATAAGTACTAAAGGATCGGGCATTGTACTGCATTACATAATTTGCTGCCGTGGCTTGCGGGACTGATTCCGTCGGAGTTCGAATCACGATCACGGTTTTTCGCTCAAGAACTCGATTGAACTAAAAAAACGGTTCAAGTTGTTCATGACACAAAACCCGCTACTTCCGTAGCGGGAATTT
>LVVM01001809.1:4575-15553 GCA_001882365.1 Rhizopogon vesiculosus
ACGCTCCTCAGGTTCTTTTGTAGTACTGACCTTGTTTTCGCGTACTTTACTCACCTTGTTGACGACGTAGACTTCGACAAGCGCACGGAACGTATCTAACTTGTCTGTATTGTATTATCCCATCTAACGAGAAAATTGTCCCGGCGTAGGCCTCGTCGCTGGGGGCTTCTCCGAGACTGAAGGTAATTATCTCGCCCTAACCTTATTTTGGAGAGTTCTAGTAACTTGTTGACGACGTAGATTTGATAAGCATATGGACCTTCCCTATGATTGTACGTTTCGATTGGTCTCTATTTCTGCGTCCTGTCTAACGAGAAACGCGTCGCGGCGTAGACGACATCGCTGAGGAGACTCCTGAGACTGGAGGTAATTATCTCGCCCCTACCTTATTTTCTAGAGTTCTACTAACTTGTTGACGACATAGATCTCGATAAGCGCAATTATATTACCTTTACTTGTACGTTTCGATTCATCTGTATTATTACGTCCTGTCTAACGAGAAACGCATTGCGGCGTAGACGTCATCCCTGAGGAGACTCCTGAGACTGAAGGTAGCTATCTCTTCGATTTGTCTGTATCATTGCGTCCTGTCTAACGAGAAATGCGTCGCGGCGTAGACCTCGTCGCTGAGGAGACCCCTGAGACTGAATGTAATTATCTCGCGCTGACCTTCTTTCGAGAGTTATACTAACTTGTAGACGACACAGACGTCGAGAAGTGCAGCTTCATTATCTTTGATTGTACGTCTCGATTCATCTACATTATTACATCACAAGAGATGCATAGAGCTTGTTGCTGAAGGCTCTCAAGGTAATTATCTAGTGCTCGTCTTGTTTTCGAGCGTTCCACTCACTCGCTCTGTTGAATACACAGCCCATGATGATGCCGAATGTAAGTCTTGGATATCAGCTTTGAGTTTCGACTTTTTCTAGCTTAAGGTTACAATCTCGAGGATGTCTCCGAGATCAATCGTTTGGGTCGTCTCTGAAGTCTTGCAGAATGAAGTTTATCATGGTCCTATAACTACCAAAGTCCGAAGAAATTTTTATCCATGTATCACAATGTACTGCGTTGGTTTGAATATTCCACCCGACTCGCCGAGATGAGGTAGATCCTGTCTGATATCCGAGTCGCCTCTCCAAGTCCACGCATAGCACCGACATCCATGTGTGATGAGTAATTTTCAAGAGCGCTTGGAGCGTGTTTCTCTCATAGGTATGATATGAAGATGACACAGCGCGACGTTTCGCTGCTGTTGGATATGGATCGCAGCGATCATCCACTGTCGCAGATCGTTAATGTGACCGACCACGGTCTGATGGTGCGCGAGGTGTACGAGGTTGCAAGTGAAGAGCAAGAGTACGATGCCAAGAGGGTGTTGAACAGCTGCTTCAGAAATCCATCCTCTTCCGGACGTGGTTGCGCGCCTGGTGGATGGCAAATGATCATTACAGAGATCATTGCGAAGCATGACCCTGCAGGAATTTTTCCCCTGATTCCAATATCACTACAGGGCTCGAGTCTTTTCATCAACCAGGCTGCATTCGTGGAGACATATTCGGGAACAATGTAGTGAAAAAACCGGCAGTCGCAGATTCAAGTTGGTGGGTAGGGGAGAATAGGCAAAATTTGATACCTGATGAGGAATATATTATATCGAGGAGTGCCGCTGCGTCTCTGGAGACCTGATGGAGCGGAAGATGGACAGTTGAGCAAGGCCGAACATGATATTTGAATTAATTCGAATGTTGCACGCCGTGTTTTCACATGGGAACTTACTGTCAGGTTGAATGATGCGGATTACGAATCATCAATGAATACAGTATAACTTTCGAGAACCACGCCTGTTCTCAACGGACGATACACGCGTGCCAAAATCGTTGAGTTGTTACTTGAGGGGGCTGCGCAGACGTGCGTATCCTCAGCATGGCGTGCTACAAATTTTTTGGAAGGCCACGAACCATCCCTCGTTCTTCGTGTTGGATTGGAGAGCCCAAGGAGAGCCTTAATCATTGACAAGTCTCAATGCGAAGAACGACGAGTGAGACGGTCCAACTTGAATACGAATAACATTGATTGAACGTGAGACCACACTATAAAAATGGGCCGTACATTTGCACGTGATTTTGACCTTTCCTTCAACATAATAACCACGATGTCTATTGCACATGGAATCAAGCAACTGGGTGTCCTCGGCGCAGGCCAAATGGGCACCGGAATCGCCTTTGTATCCGCCCTACGTGCCAAAGTCCCAGTTCTCCTCCACGACAGATCCAAAGACCAAATGACCAAAGGCCTCACACTTGTAGACAAGCTGCTCGCCAAGGACGTATCCAAAGGGCGACTTCAATCCTCCGATGCGGAGGAAGCGCGCTCGCGAATCACGCCTGTGGACAGCCTCGAAGCCATGCGTGATGTGGACATGGTCGTAGAGGCCGTGAGTGAGAACCTCGATCTCAAGCGCGCAATATTCCGCGAGTTCGGGGCGAAGCTCCGTCCGGATGCGATTCTGGCGAGCAATACGTCGTCCATTAGTATTACGAAGATTGCGGCGGCTGTTATTCCAGAGGGGGCATCTGCAGCGTCGGAGCAGGGGAAAGCGGCGTCTGGGAGGGTGGTTGGTGAGTGTTCGGGGTGGTGCGTTAGGTGGTCGTTGATCGTTGATGGCAGGTGTTTCCGTTTCTAAGGCTTGCATTTCTTCAATCCCGTACCTGTCATGGTATGATGCGGTTGTTTCTCTGCTAGCACGGCGTGTTGACTTCATCTTGAACACTAGAAACTTGTAGAGCTCATCTCTGCTGTGCAAACTTCGAAAGATACACTAGACCGCTCACGCGCATTCGCTGAAGCTTGTGGGAAAGGTACTCGTTTGTCCCTGGAATGCGTTCTACTCTGTTACTCACGGTTCCTCAGAGGTGGCTACGTCGCAGGACGTGCCCGGCTTCGTGTCGAACGCGTTGCTTATGCCGTTTATCAATGAGGTGAATACCCTGTCTCACACCCAGACTTCAGGTGCTCAATTCCAGGGCAGGCGATCATGTGCTTAGAGAAGGTAACGACAGGACAATTAAAGACAATTCGTGGTTCTCTGATGGTTTATCTAGGGCGTTGCAACCCGTGACGACATTGACAAGACGTTCAGGTTGGGCATGGCACATCCTATGGGGCCATTGCAGCTTGGTAAGGACTTGTGGTTGCTATGAATTTTGCCTTTCTGATGATGGTCTCCCATAGCTGACTTGTAAGTGCATTTATTGTTGTCCTTTTCTGTGTCACTCAGCGGGTGATAGTATCGGTCTTGACACTTGCCTCGCTATTCAGCAGACGCTCTACAGCGGTACATCGGATTCTAAGTATCGCCCTTCGGTGCTACTTGAGCGTATGGTGGATGCTCAGTATCTTGGAAAGAAGAGTGGCCGTGGATTTTACGAGTACAATGATGGTTGACGATTCGGTATCTGCATTGTATCTATCTATACAGAGTGCATTTCTTTTATCCGGGAATGAATGGCTCTAGGTGTTTCCGGTTGTGTGAAATACTTACTCAAACCAATCACACGGTATTCTCTTGCAGATGCACATGTGAACATTGCCTTTAACATCAGTCAGATGCCTCCCAAATCACTAATCGACCTCTCGCACCCCCTCACATCCCAGACCACGATCTACCCTGGAGATCCTCCCTTCGTGATGCACAGCGTCTGTAACATCCCTACCGATGGATACACCGTGCACGCACTCTCGCTCGGGACACACACAGGGACACACGTCGACGCCCCGTTCCACTTCTTCGCGCAGGGCCAGAAGCTACACGAGCTCCCTCTCGAGCGGTTCGTCGGGCGCGCGTTAGTGGTCGATGTGCGGCATCTGGCGCGGGCAAGGGGGCGTATTGAGTGGAGGGACGTGCGGGAGAGTTTTGATAGTAGTACCAGTGCTGGCGCTAGTTCTCGGGGGGCGCTTGCTTCCCTTGGCCCGCGATCAGAAGGGAAGATCGATATCGTGCTTTTTTGGACAGGATGGGACGGATGGTGGGGCGAGCGGAGATATTTTGATCACCCCTATTTTGGAAGAGAGGTTGCGGAGGAGCTTTTGGAGATGGGGGTGCGCCTTGTGGGCGTTGATACGTTGAGCCCGGATGAGACGGTCCTAGTGCAAGATGGAGGAGAGGAGAGGATGCATACATTTGCAATGCACGAGGTGCTCTTAGGTCGTGGATGCTTGATATGCGAGAACTTGGTGAATTTGGGGGCACTTGTGGGTGGAGGGGACTCTGGAGGGGAGGTGTGGGTGAGTCTTGTGCCGATGAACGTGGACGGTGCGGACGGAGCCCCTGTACGGGCATACGGGTGGAAGGAGACATGAACGTAAATGAATCTTATGACTTTCACTCGTTCATCTGAGCTATCCAATTTGCAACGCAGGATATGAAACTCTCTCGCCGCTCAGACATAGTTTTACGCCTGGAGATAACGGAGCACCTACAACATGGTATATATAGGCCGGAAAGGAGGCCCGAGTCGCACACCTCTGGTCATCTGGACTGATGTAGGTAAAATAGGGATGAAGACGTAATACCGTCTATCCTCCATACATAACTAAGGAGCCTAGCTCCTACATTGTACAACTCCGCCAGACCTGATATCCCCGCTGGTGCAATGATTGACCTCACCCATACATTGACGACATCGACAGAAGCCCCCATGTCGATATGGCCGGGCCACCCGAGGCTGCAGATGAACAAAGTAGCCTCCATCCCAGAACATGATGCGAACGTGACGGCTATTTCGCTAGGGTCTCACACAGGAACTCACATTGATGCACCAAATCATTTCATCGCGGATGGCTTGTCGATCGACAAGTACGATATGAATAAGCTCATGGGTCGTGCACTTGTTATAGATGTGAGGGGGAAGAAGGCACGGGAAACGATCACCTGGGAAGATATGGAGAAATGGGAGGGGGGGATGCACGAAGGAGTAATTGTGCTGATGTGCACTGGGTGGTCGCAATACTGGGGAAAGGATCATTACGAAGAACACCCGTTTATTGATTTAAATGCCGCGAAGAAGCTCGTGGAAAGAGGGGTTAGAGTCATCGGCTGCGACACGCTGAGTCCTGATGAAATGTGCTCGCCTACGTCAGAGGTGCACAAAGTGATACTGGGAGCAGGGGGGGCGATTGCAGAGAATTTGCGAGGTGTTGAAGAAGTGTTGGGATTGAAGGAACCTGTTGTGAGCTTACTTCCGTTAAAGTTGGATAGTTGCGATGGGTCGCCGATACGAGCAATTGCCTGGTCTGCAGGAGAGGCAACGTGGCGTTTAAATTGACCCCTCCTAGAGTGGTTGCCAGGAAGGGTAATGATTGTTGATCGAGAGCACATGTGATGTAGAATTTTTTGCTGTACAATACATGTCTTAAGCGGATAATCGTTTCCTCTTAACGTCCATATTTGCTTGCGCCCCACAATCCTGCTGCGTGCTTCACTGGATGCTCCTTGGTTCCTTTGTTTGTATGTTTTGCATCCTGCCCTCAACCTCCTTTCCTGCTGACCTGTGTTCAGGTTTATTGAAGCTCCCCCGGTGGCTTCAATTTCATGCAGACATCCACGAAGCCCGTACAGGAGTCAGGTGGTTGGGAGATTTTACCCTCTAGCTCATCGCATGTTAGGTATGGTTCCGTCAGCTGGTCATTCGACAGCCAGCACTCTGGTGTCAAGCCACCTCATTACCATGGTTCCCTGCTTCGCACATCCCGTCCGAGGCGTCGTTATACAGTCATTTGGAATGCTGAACCATTCGGTCCATCCCAACATCCGACTACCTTGCCTCATAACTCTGCAGAAGAATGGACGCAATCCGACTTACTGAATCACCAATTTATTGCAGTCAAAGTTGCGGAAGAGGTTTTAGGGTCATACGAACTTGATGTTGGATTCAGTCACTCTATTATGCCTGATCTTACTTTGGACAAGTCGTACTTTAGTCGGGTGAGATTGTCAGCTGACGTGGACGAGCAGGAGGTCCAGTTTGGGAGGTCTCAGTGGGCTGCACTCGCTCAGGATCTAATCGGGCATATCCACCTATCAAGGACTATATCCACTCCCGACCTTGATGGTGCGTCAATCGCGACTTTAAATTATATTACACACCATCCTCATGTCTTCTTCATAGCTTCTCGTCCCCAATCATCACTCTCCTCACTGGAGTACGATTCGGAGCCCTCTACGGACTCTGATCTCCCACGGACGCCTACACAAAGGAATATATTCTTCGACGTCGAGGTTCATCAACCCTCTCCAGTGCTGAACATCCGTGGCCTTCCTCCGCCCAAGGCTCTTAACGGGTCTGCCCAAACGTTCACCCCGACATCAGGCGCACGATCTAAATGCTCTCATACACTGATATCTCCCTCGTCAGGCTCGAGATCAAGCCCGAGGTCAGGCTCATCTCCTGCCCAAGTCAACTTTACCTTTCCAGCTATCAACGGAAATTACCTTCCTCAAGGCCTGAAGAAGGACGACCAGGGCTTCTACACCTCGGTCACACCACCCAGTTCCCCATCTCGCGCCCGTCTTGAGTCTCGGTTATCTTCCACACGTCTCCCGCATTTCTTGTCTGATGCCCAGTCGCGCAGCCGCAAGGCCTCCAAGACAAGAGTCATCGTCGACCAGATGAAAGCCACTCCCGTGATCAGCAAGAAAGGGCGACCTCATAACCATTCCGAATCAGAAGCGGGCAGTCCGCTTTCAGCAGAAAGTCCTTCATCACCGAGTGACGTCGGAAGCACAAAGTGCTCCGGCTCCACAAACAGCGAAGATCAAGATCCTGACGCAGTCTTCACAGCAGGGAACAACAGGTGGACGGAACTCCCGTTAGCACCCATGCCGAACGTTAAGGCACCGTTCCCCAGTAGCAACACCGCCGCACGCGCGTCGTTTCCTGCCACGCCTGCATACCCGGATGTGCCATTCCTTAGGCCAGCCCCTGCGCCGTCGTTCTACGCTGTCTCACAATGCTCGTACATCCCACCACCGACGGCATGGGTCCCTATTGCAGTCCCTGCCTATCCTAGCGGCATGTACACACGGCCCGTTGTCGCGCACGTGCCGTGGTGATGCGCAGTGCATATGTTGATGGTCCACATTTCTTTTCATTGCTCGTTACTAGTCGTAATTATTATGTAGCACTCTGATGTGGTGTGCTTGCCCCGCTCCTTTCTTTTGGTCTTCGCATTTGTCTTGGCGATGATACTTACGATGCATATTGGACCGTCTGCTGTATGTACCTATTTTTTCTCTCTCTGTGCTTTACATACGTATGCATGCAGGTGTTTTTCTTGCTCGTTTCTTGGTTTACACTGTAGTATATTATGCGAACAGCTTGCAATGGTACGACGGAGACCACCTGAGCCTGTACATCTCATTGACACCAATGTTGTCTGCGTCACGTGAGTGTCTTAAGTGCATAATCCCTGTATTAGATCTGAGAAGCCCGCTCTGTACTGAGAAGCTTGAAAGAATTTCCGGCATGCCCGGTTTCCGGCCCGATTCACTGGTAAGAGTGTCCAAATTAAGTAAGAACTGCTGAAGTCAAGCTAGGGTTCCCGATATCGTCAGCTCAATCAATTGATAATGGTGCCGGTGATGTGGCCAGCCAACGACAACGATGACTACACAGCAGGCTTCAGATTGATGAATTGAAATGTTAAATTATTATATAATGCATCAATTCAATAGTTGCTCATGATCGGCAAGTGCATCCTATGAGTGGTAGTACCAATAGTTGCCTAGGCGGACCTAATAAGAAGACAGTCAGAAACAGTCGTTCCTACTGTATTCGGTACTAGTACCGATATTTTTTTGATGCATGGAAATTTGACCCTTCGCATCGGTCGTCACTCGTGTGAATCGTGTCTATCAAACAAGTGAATTTTTAGGAACGTAGAGTACCAAGAAAATAAACCTAAAAGATCGCACTTGGACGACTACAAGTGACAGCTGCCCGACGTCTCTGTCTAGTCGCATACCGTCTCAGTGCGCGATGCCACTGACACCCTCAATGGCACTTGAACCCCTTTCTCAAATTCGCCTTCCACCATTGGAGTCATCAGCACGCTAGGCTCACGGCGGATTCGTTCGCATTTGTCGGTTAGTGCGAACTCAAACTTTCCGACCGCCTCTGTAATAAATGTTTGCAGTTCGATCATTCTGCGTACATAGTAAACTCACCCCACTCGTTGGATGACTCGTCAAAAAAAACCACTCACGCGAAGCGCCATCCAATACAAGACTTCACTCCACCAAGGAATGTCAAACTGAAAAATAACTCGGGGTTCATCCGTGATGCGGTGGCAGAGATGAACACTTACAGGTTGGCGTACACTCCTACTGACGTAGCCTTTTTCTCTGTAGCTGTGCCATCATTGAGCCATCTTTCCGGGTTGAACACGTGTGCATCTTCGCCCCAGAGGTCCTTGATTCTATCAGAAAGGAGTCAATCGTCATGAGAAAGATGTTGGCGCCATGAGAACCTCCTACCGATTGTACGCTGCAATTGATGCAACAATCTGCGTACCCTTCGGGATCGGTAACTCACGAATGACTTTCCCGGAGCGTGTAGTGATCGGCTGTGACAGCGGGAGGACTTCATCTTGGGTGGCGCACCGGTAGGCTTGGTACACGACGGGGTAAAATCTCAGAACCTCCTGCAACGGGGACGCAGCGTCGCAATAGGCCAGATAATGTTTGCACGACGTCACGCACTTTGATAAATGCAGTAGCGTATGGCATATTGTCGAGGTCAGTGACTGTGAACTCAGTATCCCCCCGTGCGTATATGACGGCTTCTGTTTCCCTGATCTCTGCCCGGAGTCGCGATTGCATTTCAGGATGCCTGGCTAACTCGAGGAGCGCCCAACTAATGGTCTTCGAGGTAGTCTCATGCCCTGCGAAGAGGATAACACTGTATCGATATAGGCATCCGTATTCGGTAAGTTGTCATTATGAAACATGTTATATACCCACCGCATCTGTGCATACAATTCTTCTTCTGTCAGCTTTGCCTTCGCATCCGTATCTATATTAGCTTTGACTATACTTTTGTTAAATTTGCTAGAGCTGAATGAGACTGTACCCACCAAGCAAGCTAAATACATCTCGATTGCTCTTGCCCTGCAATAGCAGCTCCACTTTGTCTTTCACCATGTCTCTCGCAAGGGATGTTGCTAGGACGGCTACCTCACGCACGCGCTGCATACGTGGGGATTTGCTTGTCTCCGCGAGGTATTCAAGAATCCGAAATGGAATGTGCCTTGAAACCTCCTGAAAGACTATCTGTCCGTTTGACGGAGACCCGAATACGTCTGTCCTGTAGCAAGAACAATTTCAATAAAGAGAAACCTGGATGCTTGGTAAAAGTCAAGACTGACAACATATTGCTGTATGCGCGTGCAAGAGGGCTTCCGTTGCTATCAAGAGAGCCAAAGCGGATATCAAAGGCACCTTAAGGATGTTAGAAGGGTGGTGGCTGTGTACCTGCATAGACCTTACCTTCTCCGATGGCATCCAAGGCTGCGCGGGACAGCCAGGCAGCAATATTGAGCACTGCGGACTCCCCCTTGGAGTTGGTGATTAAGTCCATCCATTTTTGGCTCATCTTTGTTATTGATGAATGTTGAGAGAATATTGAGTGACTTCGCTACCTACAGACTCTGCGCAGCCCTGGAATAATGGCAACAAAGCTTTGGACTCTGGTGCACCGAATCCAGGGGATAATACTTTTCGGTGCCGTTTGTGATCTTCACCTTCAAAAAGTTAGTAACAGAACATCCCACGCATTGAATCTCGTAGCCAACAACCTACCATCCGCCCAAGTAAGGCCCTTTCCGTTGAGCATGTTTGAGATGGCGCGGCGATCATGTGACTTGGGAAACCGATAACCGGCTTTCACAAAGATGTAATTCAGGGCCGCGGGGTCACAAATTATTAGTTGATCTTCCTGCGAAGCCGCGAATCAGCGAATATATGCTGCAAGTGCGGACACTGCATACGCTAAACAAGCCCTTAAAGCGAATGACATCCCCATACTGAGCTTGCCACTTGAAGTCAGCCTCTGCTGCCTGCCCTTGGTACAGCTCCTTCGTGTTCCCTGATGGCCAAGTCAGCAACGGAGAGAACCAGAAAAAGGGAATGGACATACCCATAATAAATGAGGGGGACTCTGGACCAGCAACATCTGTTAAAGAAATTCCAGTGTATCGACGATAAATCTTGTAGATAATTGCTAGAGTCGCAAAACCAACAGCGACAGAGACACGATCCATAGCTGTCAAAGTGACGACGCCAAAGACACGGGAATGCTAGCTTTATAGTTTCTCTGATTCAAGTATTGGATTCATAGTAGCGTCATCGATGATCGGATAATATTATGACCTCTTTACATGTGATGATCGCGGTTCTACGTACCGATGTTGTGGATCACACAAGGAATGTCCCCAGGTGTATCGCGTCTGTAGGCGATATTTTAGCTCCAGCCCTCTGGAATTGCTTACCTAGTATGGTTAGTTGGCAGGAACTCTGGATTCCGGAAGCTACTAGTAACACATGGGTGACCGTATAGTGACTAGTCGCCTTCCACATTAAAGCGCTCTTGAGCAAGAAGTCCTTTGAAAGTGATTTTCTCATGCGGCGAAGAAATGGCGGAGGTCACAGGTGTCTAAAATTTCAGGGCCGCCATCAATAACGTAACATAACCGCACCAAACAGTCTTACATAATTACTTTTGCCATGCTTAAAATTCTACTCCCGGAGGCTCGGAAAGAGCTGCCGACGCACCAAAACACTTCTTACCCCTATAAGACTTTTATGAGTCGTAATTATAATACCGCCATCAAACAGTACACTGTTCACACCCAAGATATCAGCTGGCAGATACAGGAGTGACCGATCCCCTGTTACTCGTCCGAGCTTTTTCGGTTCCCC
>LVVM01001815.1:11188-25339 GCA_001882365.1 Rhizopogon vesiculosus
GGACGCGCATCAAAGCAGATATGTACTCACCATCGTATTGTTCGTATGCTTTGATGGGCAGCTGTGTTACATTGAAAGCATTCGCGTAAACAGCCAGGGATCTACGCTGACCGAGGGGGACAACAGACGAGGTCGCCTTGGAAGACATGGCTGAACTATGTGTTCCAAGGTGCGCGGATAACGACACTTAAATACAGCCGATTATCGACTAAAGAAACGCAAAATCGAAGTCCGAGAGAGAGATGGGCAGATATTGGATACCGCAATGGCAACCCGTGCACGTCGATTTGCCTGCGTGCGTACAATATCCGCCTGATCTAGTCCTCGTGAAGTATAAAACCGGGAATTTCTCCCAAGCTCGTGCTCAGAAGATGAGGGTCGCGTTTCTGTGGCCTCGAGGCGGATCTGGGCGAGCGGCCGTCTGGAAGAGAAACGGTGATGTGGATAGTACAAGGAAAGGAGGTATTCTTCCAAAACCTAAGCGAAATCAACTTCAACGTCAAGGTTGAACAACACGTGTGAATTGCAACTGTCTTTGGGCTTGTCCGCATTTGTGTTCAGTTCGTCCATCTTGAGCTCAACGCGTCGACCAACGTCTTGCACGCGTCCGAAGGTTACCAGAAATATGGAGGAAAAAGAGACAGAGGAACAGGATATCAGCCTGGTTTATCTCAATCGATCAGGATCATCAACTGAAACTATTGCCTCGAGGTTGCCATCTCGGAACCCGTCTCCAACACAGTCACATGCTCCAATCGATGGTATCAAATCACTCCAAGTCCCTGTGAGCCCAATCAAGTCCCCTTCACTATCGAATGTTCGTGATACACATTCTGGACTTCGTCTGCCCAGCCAGAAGAACGTGGCACCGCTGGCACGCTCCAGGACTCTTCCTCACTTTCCTAGATCTGATAAAGTCAGACGTGTGAGTTCGGAGCTCACTGCCTTTGAGTTTGAGCGAGATAGGGCGTTGAGAATGTCCCAATGGGTCCTGGCTTTCGCCATCGGTGAGTGCCACGTCATCTACCTCGACTGTCATTCGAATTATTCCATGCACTAGTTAATTTCGATCTGGAGCTCGGTCCTGTAGCTTGCGGAGTGCATCCACCCTTCAATTTGACCCCCGCGGAGAAAGAGAACATGTAAGCTCCATCATCTTAATAATCTCTTTGATTTGCACATTGAGATTTCGCACTGAAGTGCTTTCTCGTCATTTCCGGATTCCCTACAATTCGAACAAGGATCACAAGTACATTCTTTTCGCATACAAGATCTAGGCGCATCAGCCACCGAAGATTGCCTAGATCGCAATTACAAGAGACTAGAGAGCATCGATGGATACCTTTATGGATATTCGCATTTTTCCCAGAGAAGAGACAGCGCCTCGAAGCGAGGATACCAGCAGGTAAAATCATGTGTCCAACCACTTTCTAAGTCGCTAACATCGATCAGACTTCTGTGGTACTCCTCTCGCATCTACAGTACCCCGCACTTTTTACCACCCTGATCATGAAACTTGGTCCCTTGTTCCACACCCACGGTGTAGCCATGCTGGAGACCGCGTGTCATAACATTGCGAACTGGTACGTGTGACGCTCGTGTATATTTTGAATCAACTGAACTTTGTCTGCCAAAGAAAGGTGCAGCCCATCTCCCGGATTAACTGCCGAGCTAGGATTTCTAGGCTCGGTCCTCCATGTCGAGTTGCCTATGACTGCAGATACTCAGCAGTTGACAGAGACTACATCTTTTTGCGAGAAATTTGACCCCGCGTTGCATGTAACTAAGTTACCTCCTGTTTACATCATTGACGACTGACCGCATCTATCAGCTGTTGTCTTCCATAGCGCCACTTGATCCGCCTCCGATATCAACATTCGAGGCCTCTTTGTCGCATTTATGGTCAATATGGGAGTGCCTGGTTCTTTGCGAGCCGATCTTGGTATTCGGATCTTCACCAGCAGCTACGAGTCAAGCAGTCTGGTGGCTTAGGGATTTGTTACGTCCTGTGGGTCGTCTGCTTGCCATTATTTGAATACACAGCTGACAAGTTACGTCCTTAGATACCTCTTGCGAATGATTTCCGTCCTTACTTTACCATTCATGATAAGGATTACTCGCTTCTGGTCAACAAGCTCCCGCCTAAAGCCGGCCTTATCTTGGGTGTGACCAATCCTTTCTTCCAGAAGTCATGCACCCATTGGCCTCACATCTTGAGTGTAGGGCGTCAAGCAAGGTAAGTTGCTTGTACTCATTGTTCACCTTCTTATCAACCACGTTCGTCGTGATTCGCTACAGTCCGCGCCACCAAGGGAATGCACCCGTTATCGTGGGCCCGCCGCCTGGATGGTGTACAAAAACTCATCGCAGACACATTTCTAAAGATCGTCAGCTACTGAAGGCAATCGAAAAGGCCTGTCAAGCAAGCGGTCGAGATAGTGCGTCTACCAAATCATATTTAGTACTTGCTCATCGTATTGTAGGGATACAAGCATCGTTGGATCTAAGAAGACATTTTTGTTTGCGCACGAACGCGATGCTAGTTCCTCTGAACAGATACCTCAATACTCTGATACCCTCACCGACGGAATGTACCACCGTTTCAGCTTGTCTGCGTCTAAAGTCATTCAGCTCCGCCGACTTTTTCTCTTCGCTAAAGGCAAATGGATCCCCACTGCCGTTTAAGTCCGCGGCTAAGCGGAGGGAATTTTACGAAAGGTGGCTGAAGACGCCAGCATTTGGTCTGTGGTTGGCTCACCAAGAGGAAGTGGTGCAAAAGACATTGCAGGACAAATGGGCTGGTTGATGGGCGCATATAGATCCAAATAGCCTAATAATAGAGTGTCCTCCTGTGACTTGTCCTCCGCGAAACCGATATATTTCAAGTCAGCGGAAGGTTCTAACTAAGGTTAAGCGCCACAGATGCCAAGTAAAACCAAACAAGTTACCGGCTATGGAATATGACGGATTTGGTGAAGTTCCCCAACATTCTCTCTTGGTTTTGCTCCTCCACGTCGTCGACGCGCAACTCGCACGCTCTGGTTGCGTCCCATCAGCTCTTTTCCTCTGTTCTTATTGTCCTTTGCTCTACGTCCTGTATTTTGCTCTGTTGGGCGCGTAATCATTGTCACTTGTATCCATACCTATCATGTAAGAGTTCCTCTACTTGTCTGTGTGACTGACGTGGGTAGCGCGTACAGACGACGTCGTTGATGCGCTTGTGTGGAAGTCTTACCTTGTTGTCCTCTGTGTTTACCCTCATGTCTGTTGGTACTCAAATCCCTGTCATTTTACTTTTTTCTAGTGCAAAAGACTTTCTATTCTTCTGCTTGAGTCAGCGAAAAAAAATGCCTGAGGAAGATTATGACATCTACGGCGAATACGAAGCTTATGCCGCCGTCAGAGCCAACCAGGTGGGCACATAATATGCGTCTACTTGGTTGAGCAACTAATTGGACTGACTGTATGCGCGCTTAAAGGATCTTGAGGGACAAGAATTCGACGTGAAGGAACAGCCGGTGGAGACTATAACGACCACAGTTGAGCCTTCGACAGGTGAGAAAAGGCCTCGAAGTGATGAGGAAGACGAGGAAGCGAAGTCGTCACCTGCCCAAAACTTGTCTCAAGTCTCTCGCGCTCAGTCGGTCCAGCAAGGACCGGTCAGGACCGAAGGTGTCTCGAATGGCATAAACGGTAACTACAACGCTGTTGTGCAAAACGGTGGTCAGATGGGAGGCGTGGTGGACCCGTCGATGATAGGCTCTGATGCACTGTATATTGGCGATCTGCAATGGGTCCGTTTGTCCTGTCGTTTAGAATCCTGTGTATATCGTTCTAAGCCTGTCTTGGTGTTTCTCCCTTCTACAGTGGACAACGGATGAGGACCTGCGTCAAGTCGCTCTTAATGTCGGCGTGTCCATCGATCACCGTGACATTACCTTTTCTGAACACAAGGTGAACGGAAAGAGTAAAGGGTGAGCTAGTTCCTGGCCAAGTGAGGTGTTACTCAATCATTCCAGTATTGCCTACATGGAGTGCGGTAGTTTTGAGAATGCTAGCGTCCTTAAAACATGGTTCGATAATAAGTATGTTGAATTTTCAGGCTTTTGCCATGGATGCAAAGCTGACCATTCGCCCAGCGACTTCCAAAATCGACGCGCGACAGCAACTTTGGCAAATTCCTCACAAGGCAATCCATTCCGCACGCTCCCCAAAGGTTTGTATCTTGCCTGGCCCGTTTGACTACAACTTGTCTGAAGCGCACAACTTTAGAACCACCTGCACGTGATGTCCGGAGCACTCAACAAGGAGCCCCCATACCCACTGCAGGGACAGGTGCGGGCCGCGGTTCAACAGGAAACTTCCGTGGTGCTTCCAACCAGATGGGGGGAGGCATGACGGGTACTCAAGGTCGCGGCATGGCGAACAACATGATGCGCGGCGGCATGCCCACGATGATGGGTAACATGGGTAATATGGGCATGGGCATGGGCATGGGCGGGATGAACATGATGGGCATGGGTAACATGGGTAACATGGGCATGGGCATGGGCGGCTTCGGCGGGCGCGGCGGCATGATTCCCCAGGGACCCAGAGGAGGTGGCATGATGGTGGGTGGGCGTGGCGGCATGGGAGGAATGGGTATGGGCTTCTAACGGTCTTGTGCATGTGGATTGTTGTTCTTACTTGCACTTGATGTACACTATAGGTATGGGAATGATGGGAGGACGCGGCGGTTTCGGCATGCAAGGTCACTTCAACCCAGCGTTCATGCAAGGCGGTCAGCAAGGTGGTCAGTTTGGTGGTAGCGGCCAAGATAGGAAGCGATTTCGAGCGGACGATAGTTAATAATGCATCAAGACCAGCATTCAAACACCCCATGGATCGACATATCTAAGTATTTAATATTATCCTCCGCTCATTCGTCTTATACGTTCGGAATAACTTGTTGATATTTGCCTTCCCTCGTCACTGTTGACGCTGCTAGCTCATGTTACATAACCTATCGTTGTAATTATGACATCTACGTTTGCCGTAAGAGCTCGGTCCATTTTACTAGTATTGAATTGCACTTTACATGAGAGCGCGAGTATACCTCGAGACTGCAGATACATGGTGGTGTAGCATATAAACAGAATTGCGATGTCGGTGGAACATGTGTAATGGTTATGTGTGGTATACGGATCTATCCGTCTAGAGTATCAAGAAAAACAACAAGGGCGGGTCCCACGTCCACTGCGAGGGTATGAAAAAAAAATCCATGAAATATAAGCATACCGATGTCAGAATGATTCCTTGCATTGTGATCCCCGCCTCTCCTTCGCGTCCTTTTCCTTCTTCTTGCGGCGTTTCTCTTCCTCGTGGCGCTTCTCCTGCTCGAGGGCCGCTTCATCCTCTTTCTTGGCGAGACGCGCACTGCAGGTATCTTGGTCAGCGGGACGTTCCTAACGACAGGAAGAACTACTGACCTTCGGAGTTCTTCCTTCTCGAGAACACCAGCGTCGACTTCCATATCCTCGTCGTCACTAAATACATCACGTTGAATGTAGGCACGGCGGTCCTTGCCGAATAATTTCCAAATTTCGTCGCTGTAAGACTCCGTTTCACCTGAGGTAGGAAGCCTCTTCGGAGGAGGGGGTGACAACGAAGAGGATGGGGAACGCGGTCGTTTCTTGGTGGGCCCAGCGGAGCGTGCCGCAGGCAATGGCTTACACGCCACCGACTTCATTGAGGGGGTCGTGGCTGAAGTGGATTTGGATTTCACTTCAGTGCCCAACGACTTCGAGCTGTCTGCCGCTTTGGCCTGCGAGGTCTTTGAAAACGACAGGGCAGCAGATTTTGGAACAGCTGAGTTCTTGGGTGCGCTAGAGTGGGCTGATCCTACAAAGTTGCATCGAAGATGTAACCATGATGAGGACGTTGCCATTAAAATACTCACTGGACGCTGAAGGGCCAGGGGAGTCGGAGCCAGAAGATGCTCTAGATGGGGCAGCTGTAGATACCTGGGTACTAGTCTTCCCCGTATCCTTCTTGCCCTTCCCGAACCAGTCGTTAAATTCTTTGGCCTCGTCACCGGTGGCAATTTTTGCCTTGGCTCTGTCCTGCAAAATCTCGTCTATGGTCCGCGTGTCCCGCTTGTTAACATTAAGCTTGGTCAAGGTATTAGGCATTGCAGCAAGGCGAGCCTTGACAGACTGCGAGCCGTTGGCGCTGTCAGAATTTGGCGCTGACGTGGCATCAATAGCGCCTCCCGGAAGTCGCCTGCCAGCTTTGTGGTAGCCAGAGGACGCAGCAGCCCGTTTAAGGGGATAAGATCTTCGCATTTCAGCTTCAGTCCTGCGCTGCCGTTTCTCCTCACGAGTAAGAGCCGCTGCTGGAGAGCCAGAACGAGAACCATCCTCGTCATCGGAAGGTAACCTGCGCCTACGAATACCCTCCCTCATGGTTCCGCTGGATGACGGCCACTTGGGACCTGACTTCGCCTTCTTTGGTCCATAAAGCAGTGCATTGCGTTGCTCCTCTTCCCGCCTGGCCTGCTCTTCCTCCGTGCGTCTCATCTCCGCCTCCTTTTTGGCCTCCAATTCTTGTTGCTTCTTCTCGTCCTCAAATCTCTTGAGTCGAAGTTTCGCAGCTTCCTCTCGCTCCTTTTTCTCAAATTCCTCCCGCTTTTTGCGACTGAGCTCTTCGTTGCGTTGGCGCTGCTGCAGCGCGCTCTGCACGGCGGTTTGAGATTCTTTAGTTTGAGAGGCGCTGAGCGCCATGAGAGCAGCGAACGACATGGTAGTCAGGCTCAGGTATTCACAGTGGATACAGAGGGGGAGAGGCGTGGGCTGAGCAATAGATGGCTCCGACCCGCCCGGTGTGTCTTTAGCTTAAGTAGGTGACTCGTGGCGGTGTACGAGCAGTGTGTGCATATCATTGTCACGCGTTTCACATCAATTGTTGTGACATACCGTGACACCATGTGGGTTGTGTCACTCTGGTAAGACAATGCATTACGCCCAAAACACATCGATAAAACAAGAATGAGACCGTAATAGTGAAAGAAGTAATTCCACGATAGTATTCGTGGAAGCATCCAAATCAGAGATATGAATTTTCATACGACACCGGGTGGAGCATGGGGCATAATATTCGTTAGCGTTAATTCTTCCACAGCCGCCGAGGGAGTAAAAGTGACGCGCAGATGCCTATGCAAGCAAGTGTGATTAGATAGTAGTAGACCATCCATGCGTGCTGAGGGTTCTTCATAGATAGGGAGAACATAGAGGTGGCGGACGCAGGGCCGATCGTTCGCACAATCGAGACGCCCAACTGAGCGATTCCATTCGTTGCACCAAGAGACGCCTGGTTTGGAGACGCCGCCGCAATATAAATAAATACGCAAGCTGAGTGGGATTATGATCAACGCAAGGAATCGAAATATAATGCGGAAACTGACAATACGCCAGGTTAAATAACGTTGACAAAGCCAGTTGCAGGCCAACAATCGACCATACTACAATGCTTAGCCCCTGTACCCTGGCCACAGCATTAAGGATGGGGAGAGTGATGATCATTGGAATTACGGCAGCCATTGATGCAGAATAGATTATCTTTGAACCGAAACGATCATGGAGATCTGCGAAGAAAAAGATCTGGAACAGGCCGTTTATCACGCCATAGATAGCAAGAATGTTGCCGATGCGGGGAGGATCTAAACCCAGCCCACCAAGTTCTAACGGTGTAGCGTAGAATAGTGGTTGCACAGCACGAAATGCAATGTCAAAAAGTGACAAAGCAGCATAGTTTCCTGCGGCTATGATCACTCTGGGTATCAAGAGTGAGCGAAGCGGGAGTGGCTTGACGTCATCAGCGTTTGCACGCCGAACGGTATCAGTTGACTCCGAGGGAGCCGTGAAGACTTTGGCAGTGCTGGAATCTTCTCGCAATTTCCCCTTGAGTAAACGCCCGAGAGTTACCCTGGTCGGTACAGTCTGTCAATCAAATGTTTTCAGCCTCCATCCTCGTGCGAACATTACTCGCATGATATCTCAAAATAGCGCACCTCTTTTAAGAAAAAGAACGTCACGATCCAGGCCAGTACCGAGAATGTGGCAGGTACAGCACATGGGAGGAAATAGGGATAGGTCTTCAAAAATTGCGAATGTCCGAAGATATTTGGGAAACGATCAGCAGGCCGTGATAACGACCCACCTATCAAGGGACTAGAAGAAATCTCACTTCTAGAAGCGAAGCGATGAGAAATATTGCAGGGCTACATACCCAAGAGTCCCACCGCTTGACCAAGCTATCGGCATGTACGCATACGCCTGGGCCAAGTTGGTGGCGTCAGTAATCTCTATCATCATACTTTTTATAACACCAATATTGCCGTTCAAAGCGCCGTTAAGGGCGCGGCTAATTGGTAGAGCGGATCAGCGCAAGACACGGAATAAGAGTAAAATGAACGAACCTCAGTACAAGCCCCGTAAAGGTTCTAGACAGGCCAAAACAGTACATTGATAATGAAAGACCGAACAAGCCCGTCAAGATGACAGGCTTCCGTCCGATGTGATCGGAAAGCCGACTCCAGTGGAGAACTGTGAGCGTTTGTGTAGCAAAGAATAAGGAGTGCTACACGCATATGAGGACGAAGATAAACATGTTACTCAAGTCAGACTCACCATCAGTCCCACATAATATCCTACACGGGTTTCATCGCCATTTGTGATGCCGATGTCTCTTATTAACTGGCGTGAGAAGCGTCAGAATTATGAAGCGAGTCGACCATGAAAGAAACATACCTGAGGTGTAAAGGGAGAGATGACTTGCGAAGTAAGTGGCTCTGCGAGCTGGAGAAACAATATGATGGAGAATTGACGCCAGGGTAATGGTGTCCTAGCCTTCTTCTGTTGTAGCGGCTGCAGCAATGGCGTCTCCTCATCAACTTCCTGGTGGGACATGGGGGTCGTTAAGAAAGAGTCAGAAGATGTCCGAAGACTCCACTAAGTTATTGGTGTAGTAAGCAATAAATAACCGAACAAGTCATTCTTCTATCTCTGGCACATCATTGGGCCGCACGTATGACTCACAACAACATAAGATGTCAAACTGCCTTCTGATGGAAGACCGAGACCGCCGAGCGAGGTCACTGTGACAGTGCGTCTCTGGTTGGTCGTCAGTCCCGCGAAGGTACTGGGACGAGCTTGGTCCTTGTGTGAGTGCCAGCCCTGCAACTTGACGAGAGGCAAATTTCTTCAATATCGGCTTTTCGGACCGCGGAGCACAGATCTAATTCAAACTCCGCTCAAAATGCTTGCTTTCCCTGCACGTGACAATGACGCGCTCCATGTATGCTAGTCCGACGCTGTATACGTTATAGATTGACAAAGAAGTGAACAAACGCACATACACACTACACACCTAAATCATACAGAAGTACCATCTTCCCAGTCATCCATGGTCACATCTCCACCCGGAGTACTCCGTCCAGCAGCTTCCATCATTGCTGCTAGCCTAGTCCCATTCATGGAGCCTAGCACTGGCTCATTGCCCAACCGGATGCGGCCATAAGTGTCGTCCCACCGTGCAGCACTCTTGAAGAATCGTCGTCCCTGAGGTGGACCCTTCCTGGCGTCAGGGTCAACGTTGATCAAACGATTCGAGAGAATGCTCATGCGCTTCCTCCGGCGATACGAAGATCCGTCAGAGTCGTAGCGCTCATCTTCCGATTCATCAGAGCCTCCCCCTGTCTCTTGCAGTTTGTAAACGAACCGGGAGTGCTCTGCGAAAAGTCAGCCTCGGTCTATATAGCAACTAAACCATTGTAACTCACGAGCGAGCCGACGATCCAAATCATCGGTACCACCGTCTTCATCCGCCTCTTCATCCAGTCCGAGGTGCCGTCCCAGACTCTCCCTCGGCACCTCGTGCATTCCAACGCTGGGCGCACACGGTAATTGCGCGAGTTGTTGCAGCGCCGTCAACCGCACCTTGTCCAAGCTTCCATCCCGCACATTCAGATCATCCATGTTGTTCTCCGGCACCTCGAGCCTATAACGCGGGCCAAACCACTCAAAGTACTCGTTCCAGGGCAGGTTGGGATCAATGTCGTTCTCAATACCGAGCGCACATGCAGTCTCATAGGTCCATGTCCGTGCGACGTTCTTCACTGTATATCCCCCGCCTCCAAGAAGGATGAGCGGGACATTGAAAGCACGCAAATACTGTGCGCAGTGAGCATGTCCGTTCATAGTCAAGTTGAAGCACCCTAGTTTGTCACCGGCAAGAGAGTCCGCTCCGCATTGTAGGACGACTGCACCAGGTCGATAGATTTCCATGATTTTGTTTATGATCTAGGAGATTGTTAGTTGAAGAAGGTGCACAGTTCACGAGCACGCACTGGTTCAAACACCCTTTTGAAAGCCTCGTCTGTGATTCCATCCTTCAACGGGATGTTCACCGTGTAGTTCCTCCCCTTCCCTCTCCCTCTGTCCTCCTGAGTACCTGTACCAGGGAAATATTCCCCGAATTTGTGAAACGAGCAGGTCATGACGCGGTCTGTCGTATAAAATGCCTCCTCTACACCATCTCCGTGATGACAGTCGATATCGATGTACAGAACGCGGGGATATGTCCTTAGGAGCTCAAGGATGCCGAGCACAATGTCATTGATATAGCAGAATCCTGATGCCTCCCGTTTCTTGGCGTGATGGAGACCACCTGCCCAATTAATAGCAATGTCAGCGGCTCCCGAAGCTATCCGCTGTGCAGCAGCTGGAATGGATGTCAGTGAAAGAAATGTGGAGAAATCGACGAGCCGTACATATTGACCCTCCAGCTGATATTGAACAGAACTCGAATACACCTTCAAACGCGGGGTTGTCTTCACCCATTAGAACTACAAGGTTCCTTCATGAGCAACAAGTGGGCCTGAGAGGATTACTTGTGACTCACAACGGGTGCCATGATATGTTAACTCTTCCGCAGTCTCTGGCGTAACACGATTTAGGAAATGAATGTACTCGTCCGTATGAAAAGCCGTCAGGCTCTCTGGAGTAGCACGTTTCGGACGCTACGTATGTATTGTTTCCTCAACAGAAGCGTACGCGGTGCAGGAGGCAAGACACACCAAAACGTGCATTTTGTCGAGCATTCCATAGGCCGATACGAGATCATGTGTGACACGCATTCGATGTGGTTTCATGGGATGACCGAGACCGTATGTATATGAACCGACGTCGCCTGCAAATTGTTTTATTATTAAGGAGGGCAAATGTAGAGTTAATTGTGGGCATACCATCATAGTAGTAAGCGACCCGCCTTTTCGACATCGATTATGGGGGCAGAGCAGCTTTGACCTGGTCGCGTGGGCGTTACTGTAACTTACAGGTGAATCGGTGTAATTGTTCAAGTTTGTCACCTTCCCTAAGTTCCCTGCGGGCGTCTCATATGAAATTCGCAAATTTGCTCATTGACCATCTTGACTCTTGAGTACATGCCAAACGCGAGACTGTGTTCCGTCTAACCAAAATTTCAGGAGGAAATGTTCTGCTCTATGACTATCAAATAACTATGCCATCCTAAGGTCATAGCGTAGGCGGCTATCCATGTATTTTCTATCACGTCAGTCCTGGGCGCCAAAATACTTGCCTTTCCTCCCACGTGACAGCGACGCGCTCGTTGACTCTTCACAGTGTTCACTTGTTCACATCTTGTGACTGATGATGCTAAGAAGGAGTGGAGGCAGGTAAAACCCATAAATCTTACATCTTGCAGACTTATAGTACCATAGTATGTGAAGGGTAGCCATGGCACGCTCTCTAGTCCAACCCGCCAAATGGCATGCCCAAACTTTACTTAAAATAAGCCTTCCGTCCAAGACAGAGGCTCTGTAAATGACCCCACTCATCCCTCCCACCCTCAGCCTGGCATCCTTTGTATACCATATACCGTCTACAAAAGCCTCGGCACCCTCCGACCTAGAATCCACATCACTCCGAACGCTTTGCCGTGTATATATCTCAGCCTAGTTTGCGTTCATTCATTCTTCACATTTCTCCTCTGTACACATATTATCATGCCTCTTAACGTAGAGAAAGACCTCCCATCCCTCCCTGGAGACGGAAGACAGATGCACACAGCACCTCCATCCACTGGTGGCGTGGTGAACGCGACGCGTTCTCGACCAACGCTTAACCTCGAGAAGCCTCTATCCCCTGAAGAGCTTGCACTTCTGCACGATCGCTGGAACGAAGCTACCTCTGCGGTATGTGGCATATACGTTTATCGGATTCATGATCAACTCACTCAGCTGTTCCAGCGGCACATTCGCTTTGACCGTCAACCTTTACAATACGGTCGTCTGCGTTCTGCTCCTCCACCACCTTCCGAGGCGGAGAATGTTCCAGTGAGCGTCCCGCATGGAAATGATCAGGCATCTACGCCTATGCCCCAGAGACAATGGGGGATCTTCACGAGGTTCGTTCATCCTTAATCCAATATTCAACTAAGTAACTCACGCGTGTTCCGAACAGAAAAAAACTGGTAGAAGATGCCTCGAAATCCAATGAGCAAGCACCAAGCAGCTCAAAGCCTATCCGCTCCAAGAAATTCTTATCCAGAGCAAAGGCTGCTAGATCTACGCCAGACCTCAACGCATCTGCAAAAACCGATGCACAGTATGTGTCTCCTGTTGTACCCTCCATTCCACGCGAGGCTCCTTCTCCTGCTCCAGCTAAGCAGCTCGCCAAGGCTCCTGCTCCGGCTACCAAGCAGCCTGCAAAACCTCCGACCAATCAAGGCGGTGAGGCGCCGGCGCCGGAACTGGAGATTAACCTAAATGACGGAGGTATTTATCTCACTTTCGACCCTGATTGGAGAACCTCCTGTGGCGATGTGGTCCTGACATTCTTGTCGCCAATTCCTGACGAGATACCAGACTCTCCCATTATACACCGGCGCCACTCCCTGGACGAGCTACAGTATCGGCAGATTACCCCTGGGCCTCAGGCTACATCGACTGGGGCCAAGATGGATCCTATTGATGAGCTGCATTCTTTCCTTGAATATTGAGCCTTTATGATTTTTCACGCCAATTTGACGACTTTTACTTCATTATATCATTCTGCACTATGTTTAACTCATCTGACGGATCTAATAATTAGTCTTTCGCTTCCACCCACATGTATCCATACGTATCCAATGGTATTGCAGTATGTACAACATAGCTGAGTCAGCCAGGCACGACGGTGTTTGCGGATTTGACACTGAATATGTTCGCATCATCAACAGGAACCTCGGTTCTGTCTGAATCGGACTGTGGACTCGTCCTAGGATTTCCACGGCCTTCATGTCATCGAGCTTTGTTTCTTCTTTGAATGATGCCACAGTTGACTCCGACAAAGGAGACATCCGTGTTGTGGCCCATGCGAAAACCGATTGTTAGCGGCCGGCAAATCAAAGCGGTGCCAGGTCCACGCTTTTATACCTCCGCTGCTCGTCTGACAGCGGCTTACACTCTGCCAACAACCCTCATCGTCTGTCCACTCCTCAATCTTGCAATTTCTCTGTATTCTAAATGGCATCTCCACCGCATCCCCCTTCTTCAATAAAAGTTGCATTCAACGAACCAGAAAACGACCATCCGTCTTCGCCACCTCTCTCACCAAAACGATCATTTTCTTTCTCGGACGAGGGTGATGATGCCGCAGGCTCTCTTGGTTATTTTAAACGTCGCCACGTCCACAATGAGAGCGAAACTGCTAGACGAGCACCACTTGGTAAGTTTTGCGCTACCACAGCCTCGATGTTATTGCGCTGGAACACAATTGTAATCGTAGATCCCTTGTCAGCTTCCGAGATCGATAATATACCTAGTTTGCACAGGGACACAACGTGGCCAGAGTCGTCATTCCACTCCTCCCTTGGTGCTACCCCCGAACCCCGATCGTGTGACGCAAGCCACAGCATTCCAACCAACAGAACTGAGGATGAAGCCGCATGCTCATGGCCGCCTGCTGTCCAGAGTGGCAATGCTAATAGTACAGCTGGAAGTAATCAAGACGAACGCCCATCACTTGTCCATAGTGCAAGGTATAGTCCTGATGCACGGGAATCGTGTCGTGCATCGGCGGCCGGATCCACACCTGCGTGGCCACCACCGTCGAG
>LVVM01001816.1:0-48105 GCA_001882365.1 Rhizopogon vesiculosus
TCGCATTCACGGTTCATGATGGCGGTTGGGAACTTGCCTGGCTCGTACGCGAGATCACGCAAAAGTAGCGTGATGCCCCTTTTTTGTCACGCGTCGCGTCACACAATTGTGTCACGTTCTGCCAGCTCAGCAGTACTGTGTCTTTCCTAGCATGTGAAGTTGCTCAAGATGGCTGATCAGTCCATTCCAGATATATTTTGTATCGTACCACCGAAAGCTCTCCGTAAGAGGGCCCATGTGCTTGAGCCTTCGTGTGTACCCACCCGTCTTTTTCAGCCAGTGACCAGTTGGCGTCTCGTCCTTGCGGCATTCTTGATTCAAGTAGGTTCAAAGAGGTTTAAGAGGTCGTGGGGTTGATGGTGCGACGGTTTATTGGACGTTCGGGTCCTGAAATGTTGACCCATAGGACTGACGGGACAACCCCAGCCGCAGACATGCTGTCCCTCATGCACTCCATCTCGTTGCGTGCTGCCGATGGCGGGCTCTGGATGGACGAGTTCTGTGATGGGCCTCTAAGAGGTGGTTCCTCCGCGGAAGCAAATTTGCACCAATAATTGGAAATCCACATTGAATATTGAATATTAGTGTCAATCTCGAATAGGCGCCCTATCACTTGCCCAACCTTGTCGGACTTGCGAATTCGGTGCTTGTCCCAATTTTTTTTCGCTTTCCTCCCGACCAATATAAACACCATGCCTGTACGCAGGATAAACGACGTTCCTTTCCCCTCCTTTTCACTTGTCATGAGCCAATACTCGACGGGTGACTTGCGCTTGCCCAGCTACAGGATGGCTTATTTGCTTCGCTTCCACCCTTACCCGAGAGTGAAACTGAGCAACCGTGAGATCATGGTCAGCCATGCGAACCCATGACATTCTAATGCTGTTTTTGATGCTTCTCGCTATATAGCAGACCATCGACGACCGCCTCAGTAGTGTCAGCGCCCAGTACGATGTTACTAAAGACGACGGAACCACTGGGCTCCATCCTGTTATCTTTGTACGTGTTTTTTTTTCATTGTCCTGTGGCGCAACTTAGTCCTCACATGCAGTCCGACATTCGGCCTGAGGAGGAGCAACATCACGATGCCGTCAATCTGCAAGAGGCTATCAAAGTGGCGGAGGTAGGCGCCCAACCTCAAGTAAGGCGTCTGAGCTTAACTATTCTAATCATCGTACGTTACCTTGCGTCGCTTGGTTTGTGTTCGCTCACTATAGCGTGTCACGTCCGCAGGACCTCGCAGTGTTGGTTACAAGGAAGCTGTCTTTGAAAACCAAGTAGCGCGCCGACGCCCTGCAAGCACAAGCTTTTTTCAACAGACAAAACATGCTGACGCGCTTCAGCAAGCTATGCCCCGGTTACTAATTCTAATCCCCGTAATTTTCACTTGTATATCGCCACAGTTACCAATGTAACATACGCTCGCTCCTTGAAAGTCAAAAACCTCGAACCGCTATACGCTATACATCGATACCACTGCCTTCGCTCGCTATATCAATCTCGCATACATGCCATACTTGTACTATATATTGTATCTACATCTTAAAGTCTCATAGGCCTTTCATCGAGCTCTACGATACCTGCATTTCTTTATGCTTAACAGCAGAGAACGAGAAGATTTTGAATATCGACGCTGTAGGCAAAAAAACTCCTGAAGGACTGGACTGGCACTAAACTTCCTCTACGAGAACTCAGCCAGTTATCCCGGGGTCGGAATAGGATTATGCTAGTGTGACGTCACCCCGCTTTGTAAAACTGCAGATTCGACCAAGAAAATCAATTACAGGAGAATCCAGCGTCTGCGGTGCAATGTTTTTCATCAGCTGACGTTTCTGCGGAACGAAGCAAAATGTCGACGTCACTTCTGCATTCCCTACTACACTGGCGGAGGCATCATGACCAATTTAAACATTAGCTATTAGAATGAAAACAGGGGTGCATGAGCGGCACGAAAGAATGTACTGCGGATAAACAGAGTCCAGAACACCCAGTAATAGGATCACCGCCATACGTCATTACGAGTAGTAATGCCAGACGTGGGCGTCGTGAACTCGTTATTGGGGTCAGACTCCCAGGTGATATCGCCATTGTCGACGATAATGTACTTGTACTGGACGTCAGTGTTCGCTAGAAGGGTGACAGCCGCTAGGTAGTAGTGGAGTCAGCGCATAAGCAGTCGAAGAAAGAGTAAACGCACTGCTCCAGATTGGATAGTCGGCAGAGGACATGAGAATAGCATCGGTAGTACTCCAGTCAGTCAGAGCACCGACAGAGCCAGTCAAGTATATGTTCTCTAGAAGGCAAGGAATTGAATCATCTTGGTCATGTTCGCTGCACCACTCAAAACTCACGTCCCAAGGTGGTAGTAACGTTGACATTGAAAACAACTGGAACAGTTGCTGCCTCGCTCGTTGAGCATGCCGAAGAAACCGTGAGAGATGCAGCACCCCAACTGGCAGGCGCTTTTCCAGCCCTTGCATTAAATACAGTCAACGCCGATGCATAACTCCACGTCAAGTCCACGGCGCTGACTGGTGTTCCATTGGTCCTGCTGTATTGCTCAGCTAATCCTCCGTCTGAGGGCGTGTACTTCGCAGCCACAGCTACGAAACCGTCCGCAAAATCCTTGATTGCCGTCGTGAGTGTACTATAAGTCGAAGTCGAGGAACTGTAGGTCCCTAATGTGATGTTCTGCTCGAATTGCTGGAAGAAGGGGAAAGAGACATCTGTAACTGTCAGCGAGCCTTCATTATTCCACACGATGAGTGCATCGTAGAGCTGCTCGGCAACTGCAAAAGTTGTCAAGTACCATGGCTACAGCAAGTTGAGAAACGACGTCAACAGAGGAGGGAAGACCTTACATTACCACCCTGGTACACATCCTCAGGATATCGTCCAGTTGCAACAGCCTCGGAGGCGGGTATGCCAGTGTTGATGTCGTAGATCTCCCGGAAAGAATCGACATAAACCTTGAGGTTGGACAAAGCGATGTCAGAGCAGGGCTGGAAAGTGGTAGCGTCACAGCCAGCGTTGACGTCAAAGGTGTGAATGGATGTCAATACTGTGTTAGAGTCCTTGCCAGAGCGACCACCCCCAGTGTTGGCGGTCATGAAGCCAGGTGAAGGGCTCCAGAATGACTATCGAGACCGTTGCCCTAAGAAATCACGAAATAACTTGAGAGCCGTTTTGCGCACCTGAAGGAAGCAGAGAATGTCTTCAGCCTGTGCATTGTACCCGCTGACGACGGAAGTTTGGCCAGTCGCAGTGGCGAGAGCGGAGCCCTGACGGAGTGCACGGTGCTGAACAGCGCTAGTGAAGAATGAAGAGGAATCAACCTCTTCCCAAAGGTCGAAACTTGACTCCTGCATGAGCCTCGTGGAAAAGAACTTGAGTTGTGCAAAGCTCACGTCGTCTCGTTCCAGTTGTTCATGACATAGTCCAGGTCGAGCTTGATAGTGGGCCAGAGGGAATCGGCGACGTATGACTCGTTGTTATTGGCAATAAGCCAGTTGGCATAGGTGATCATGGCAATTGAACGCAACGCAGGTCCATCTGTTTTTATGTTACTTAGAGATTGTATGACACCATGAATTTTGTACATACCACGCTGGGGGCGACCCCAAGATCCGGTGAATGCAGTCTCATTGATGTAGAACTTAGGTTCACCTAGGCCACCAGTGGAGACAGTTCCGCTTGGGTTAATAACTTGCTGAATGTTTGCTTCAGCGGAAACGAAGTCGTCAACGAGACTATGGAGAGTGGTGTCTTGCCCAGAGGTATACTGATCAATGAGTGTTTTGAAAACGAGGGAAGAGTCGCGGACCCATGTATACAGGTAGTTGGGGTTGGTGGTGCTAGGGCTGGCGATGACCACGCCAGACTATGGTACACAGATTTCAGGTCAAAAATTTGACAGTTCTGAGTCCGAATCAGTGCCTCGGGAACTCACATAAGCCCCGGAGGACTTGACACCATTGGCGCCAATATTTGCGAGTACGCCGGCCTTGGCAATGGGGGACTCAGTACTGACATACGAGTCCACCGTGCTTGACTGGGCGAACACAGACGCGCAAATGCCGAGTGCAGGAATCAGGAAGCGCCACTGCATGGCTTGGGGAAAGACGGCTCGCAATACGTCACAGGCGCTCTCTTTATACTCATTGATGATATTGGAAGCCATGACTGAGAAAAAAGGGGGAGAATAGTGGCGGCCGAAGAGCGAACTGATACTGTGTCTATTTTATACATACGACTCAGAGTATTGGCCTTTGTCGTCGAACGTCATCACCGGCATTACCGTGGCTCTTATAGGTCCAGGCCAAAAATCTGTGGAGTATGTACGGGGCGAGAGAAGTCCTAGGCTGGGCCAGGTGAAAATGACGCGGCATATGTCTGTTAGAATTACTTCCAACTTGTATTATTAGGTCCGATGATGGCCGCCATATCTTCCATTAATTTGGCGCGACGACACTATGTAAGTAACGACGACTTTGCCATGCTCACAGGAATACACATTGTATATACGCATCAATGCAGCCCCGTAGGCATGTATGCTAAGGAGACCTTCAAGACTGTATTAGTGCGCCAACATCAAAAAAATTGGACATCATTCTGCGACCTCATATTGCTTGGACTGCAGAGACTGCTGGACATTCCTGACTTGAACCAACTATCCTGTGATGGACTACTTACCTCGAGCGGTCAGCATGGAGGACATGAAGATAAACGTAGGTGGGCAATGGTGAGGAACTCGAATAATACGAGAGAAACATTACCATATCAATGCAGATGAAACATAAGACGGATCTCGAAAAGTGAGAGAATGAAGCTTATTGAAAGCTAAGACCAGACGGTGAATACTCAAAGTGACCTTGAGACTGTGTCAGTTACTAGTAAACAATTTAGAAAGCTGCGTCAAAGGCTCCTCAGGCCGTGTCACAGGCGCAGTAGGACCATATCACTTTATCCACGCCCTCCTAAGCTTCAAGGCCTTTGATCAACGGTACTAAGTAACAGCTTCACACATCAGTGACATCACTGACTCAAAGGAAATAAACTGTGAACGAGTGTCGGGTGCTGTGCTGTGCTATGTGCTTTAACTGTCGGAAGGTGAGGTATCAAAGACATTGACCATTGTTTCATCTTCATCTCCATCTGAATCTTCTGAGTCGGCTCCTTCTTCCCAACTTCGTCTCAGTGCGAAGACGTCTTTCCCACTCATTCGTCTCAAAACCCTATTTACATTATCAGAAAACAGATCCAGAGCTAACCAAATCACTCGAACTTACTCGTCGAAAGCAGAGATGGTTGCCTGCTCTTCTTCAGACCCCTCGATAACATCATCACATAACGTTGGATGTTGTGCAAACAGCTCTCTCAGAACCCTTGGTACCTGAATATTATTTTGGGGAAGTTTTCTTATTCTTGATGAGGTAGGGTGAAGGTTTCGAGCGGTGGGAGACGAAGACATAGGGCTGTGAAGGATAATTTGATGTTCGACACCTGAAGTGACGATATATGGTAGAGATGGATGAATTGCGACAGCATTCACGAGCGATTGGTGCCCTTGACTCGGTCGTCAGCGATGGGATGTTTAAAACACATGGACTGAGATGCTAAATACCATTCAGTCGAGCTAGGGGCGTCTGTATTTCGAAAGGTACAAATCTATTCTCCCACTTGCCTTTGGCAAACGCTAGTGAGACGGTGCACTTCAGGTATTCCGCCGTGAAATAGACTGCGTGCACTCACCGACAATATTCGGCCATTCGTGAGTATACCAGTCATCAGCAGTGATCTCCTTCCTAAGCTCTTGCAACGAGATTAAAGAAGGGATCTTCCATAAATAACCCCTGAAGTCATCTGACCCAGCACCATACATGTCGTCTTCATCCATGCCAGGGCCACCAAACGTGCCCGACTAGATGCAGTGAGCAACTTGAGTGTGAAACCTCACGAAGAACGAGGTGCATACTCTTATTGTGCTAAATGAATGAGCGTATGTTCGCTCACTTGGAGGGATCGGGGATCCATTAGGGGCATTGCGGCCTGTGCATATAGCGAGAGGATGTGAGTCCGACAATGCATATATTGTCGGGAAATAGTGCTAAATCATTGTCAGAGAACAACTATGACCACAGGGGATTGCTCACAAGGAACGTCACAGCCAATTTGCTTCCTAGTGAGCGAGAGTGAGGACTGTTCGACGAGTGCCTTCATGAATTCTACCCACCATCACGATCGAATGTCAAGCTACTGCTCTCCGGATTGCTAAGGTAGTTCGTCGACTTCCTCGACAACTTCGTATTATACTGCATAGCAGACTCCTCGTGAACCAATCCATATAGTACTATCAGGAATGCAGACGTACCACTCTCACGATACCTTGATTCGACCTTTCCGACGACGACCCGAAAGCCATACGGGTATCATGAAGGCAAACTCGGCCACTCGCATCGCTTGTAGCAAACAAGTGTTCCAAAACAGGGTGGTATTGCACATCAGTGAACCCCGCAGTGTGTTCAACCGTCCCCTGAACTGCGCTCATTCCGTTGCCAACACGTGCATCATGCAGTACAAGGCTTGCGTCCTCGCTGTTCAGAGATGAAACTTTGGTGAGTCTGGAACTACTTGAGATATGGGCAAGCGTACCTAGCACTGAGAAATATCTCGTCCTCGTATGGATGACATGTAAGAGCTCGAACGATATCCTACAGCCCTTTAATATGTCTGAGAAACAAACCAGTAGAACACTTACATCGTGGTTTCGGTACTCCTCGATGAAAGACGACGAACCCCTCCTTCCGCTTGTCGTTCCCTCTAACAGTGGAACATCATACTTCAAAATAACATTGTCCGCTCCCCCACTGCAACAATCCAACTCAGTCAGTACATGTATGTGCAATATGGTCTCGCTCGATGTGCAAACCCTAACCTGTACAAATACTTGTTCGTAGCAGAGAAATCAAGTGCCGTTATATTTCCCTGCAGTGAAATAATTATAAGTGCAGTTACATGAATATCACAACGAGCATCAACTCACAGTGGCGCCAGATAAGGTGTACGACGGACAATAGATGTTCTCCTGAGTGAAATCCAAAAGATGTACGCGGAAGTCGTCGCCTGCACTGGCGAGCCATCTGCCATCGTTCCGCGAAAAGATGAGATTGTTGACACACGATTTGTGCGCTGCCAGCCTCCTGATAGGTATCAGACGTGTATGGTTACTGGGGCTTTAGAATGATACCTAGAGTACGGGAAGCCGTGAGAAAACATTCGGTGGAGGGTGTCCTTTCGGGCGCTGTAGATGGGCCGAGAGGTTAGTGAATCTGTTGGACAGAAAGTCTGATGCATTCTGCGTGGATTTGTGGTTTGTACCAATGGAAAAGGCACTGCAGCCTATAGTGTGTAACGTTACGTGTTGGATGGAAGACGAGGCTGCCACGAACATATGCACTGTTAGGGGCGTTATCAGGCTTATAGGAGAGATATGATGAATTTCGTGTTGCCGATCCCACTGGATCACCAAGTATATCGACGACATTAAACTTATATCAACCAAAAAATGTCGACGCGCCTGCATAACGATAAATTGGACTTAAATACAAAGCCATTGAAGTGATAGTTTGTGATAAAAATGCGTGAAGATCTAAAGTCACGGAGGGGCATCTCCCCTAATAGGTGCGCACCAGTGCTACAGTTCGAGTTCAGTGTCCGACGCTAGAACAACTCGCAAGAACTCACATTCAGTTTCTTAGCATGTGCTAATCTATGGGTTTGGGTACGGCAATTATATCCATACCAGCAGTTTTCTGGAATCGCGAGTCCCTCTAGGAAACATCGAGTGAATATACATTTTACAGAAGTATCCGAGGGCAGGAACTTACGTTTAATCATCTGGCCTACGTACCAAAGATGGAGATGCTCACGCATGAACTTCTCCAAGCATTGTTCGCATAGCCAATCCTCTTTGCTCCATATGTCATAAGCCAGTGTCTTGTATTCGAACAGACCCTCAATCAGCTGCTCAGGTGGTGTCTCCTGCACGATGCTTTTGAAATGGCCAATGTCTGCATTGTTAAGGCTGAGGTAACCTTTCAGTAAATGAGGGATTGCATGGAAAATCGGGTTGGCCCGAAAGTAGCTCCAGTCTTCGAGAATTGAAGATTGAGTACATAATGTTGGTTGTATCTTTTAACTTACTACTCGGTCCCCATAACTCCAACCCCTTATCGGATTTACACTGCGAGCCTGACATCAAATGAGTAGCCACTAACTGAAAATGATAAAGAACACAAACATAGATCATGCTCTCCAATGACCTCGTCAACTATAGGCTGCTTGTGGTCACTGGGAAGGAGATGTGGTTCTTTTCTATCATCCAGGACAGAAGCTACAGGTATTCCCATGAATCCAACCCAGAAGCGTTGGTCAACCTCATCATCCCATTCAATATCCATAGGCAAGGTTGTCACCTCATTATACAAATCAAGTACATCACCAGGAGCGGCGTAGATTGAGTAGACTGCCCAATCAACGACTATGTGGGCTTATAATGAGTGGGTGGAGTATAAATGACAATGCTCACGCTCACTAGTTCGAGAGTCAGGAGAATGACCAGTAACCCCAGCCAGCATTCCCCGCAGAAAAAAATCAACCCTTTGAATTTCTCTCAGCTCAGGAGTGGTAAAACAACTGAAAAAGCTCTTTCGAAGATTTTGGGCTTCTTCGACTGCCAACTCAAGTCCCTCATCTGAATCATCCTCAACCAGACGGGGTGACTCGATACCGTAAATGGCTGAGAACAAGGTCAATCTGTACATCGCTTTCTGGAATCGCGTCGACTCCGCCAAGGAGAGTTGACTTGTCTGAAATCTTCGGTTTTTCATTCTGACGGAACAAATGAGACTGATCAAAATGTAACAAGAATAAATATACCTCAAACTGAACAGGTTCTCAAGCTCTTGAACGGTGTTAGATACGGCCACAAGGCTTCTGATGTCTCGACGTGAGAACGCCGGGTTGTTTTCAATATCATCATCACCCAAGAGTTCATCGACGGGTCTGGAATATAGCTGCGCATTTTGGCACCGGACGAAACGCAATGCTTGTGGCAACGCTGGCCCAACCAGGTTGTAAGCTACAGCACGAACAATCGAGTGAGGATGTTGTCGAAAGATGTTGTAAACTGCCCTTGAGGTCAAGATTGCCGATGCAAGACAATGGAAGTCAGGAAGAGACGTTAAAACACATGCTACAAGATCAGCGTTCGCGAAAGAGCTGCGCAGCGGTTGCACTGTGTTCCCCATGTAGCGACACAGGGGGGGTCACGAATTGTTGTACAAGTATTGGCAGGACTTCAAACAGTTTAAGGCACGGAAAAGATGCGGAGATGCTGCTGCACGAGCACGAGCTTCTTATGGTGTCGACAGGAGGCAAAGTGACGGTGGGTGTTCGACACAGCGTCTTCAGCGTGCAACAGCATGTGTTATACCCGGAACTTGCCGAACAAGGAAACACGCTTCTTCTGCAGCATGTCATACTTATACCTAGTAGGCTAGCTCCGCCGACTCAAGATCCAACTTATCGCCCCCATCGTCGTCTTTCTCGTACTCAGAGGGCCCGCAAGATGGCCCGCGCGTTCTTCGTCTTGCTTTTGCTTATATTTCAAGTCCAAGCGCATCATCCATTGAGCTTCCTCCGCAAATTCTCGGCTACCTCCCAAGAGGGTGGTTGGTTGTGGGGTTGGGTATGGGGGGCAGAAAGCTCCATTTCTGTGGTGGATCGCTCACCGCCTCTCACCTTCCACTCAAGGCCTGCGGCTTTTGGCCTGGAACTCGATGAACCACTCTTAGGATATGTTATTCCAATGTCTTCATTCACGACTTCATGTGCTACCAACGATACCATACTGGTAGACCACCATTCGAATTCAGGGTGCCCAGAGCTATGTATAAGTGGTCCCCACCGACCGGATCCAGGCGAATCTTGGATTGCCCTAGTCCAGAGAGGTCATTGCGCCTTCGTCGACAAAGTGTGTTCATCTGACCTATAATGCTTGATTTACTGACTTTGCGTCAGGTCAGGGAAGCTCAGAGATTGGGTGCCAGGGGTGTTGTCGTAGGAGGCGAAGATCCTGACATTAGCGGTCTACCAGACACGCTCCTTAATATGTACAGTAAAGGTTCGCTCTTTCTTTCAGTGAACCATCGAACCGCAGCTGATGGTGTTCCAGGCGACGCTTCTGACGTCACAATTTCTTCTACCTACATCAAGTACTCAGATTACAAGGAATTATCTCTATTAATCGACTCGTCTACGACCTCTCATGCCGGCTTACGAACTCTTTCACTTTTGATCACAACTCAATATTCAGCTTGGGAATGGTATTCGTAAGTTTCGATTTCTCGCACGTAGCTCGCCACTGAACATCGCCTATGAAGCCCAATATTAACATTTATTGTCATCTTAATACTCCCTTCCTGTCTCACATTTGTCACACTTCTCATCCATCGCATTCGCATGGCTCGCGCAGCACAGCGTGATCGTGCTCCGGAAACTGTTGTAAAAAGTCTTCCGTGGCGTGTCTGGAATGGTACTGGATGGGAGAAGCATGAGGGATCCACACCACATGGAGGTCATTCAGCTGGACCGCACGACATTGATCTGGAGTCGAGTTCATCAGATCATAGTACCCAGTTACCCTCCACATCTCATGAAGGACGAGGTCATGTCCCGATGCCCTGGTGCGAGACGCAGGCGGAGTGTGCCATCTGTTTGTCGGAATTTGTCAAAGGAGATCGCGTGCGAGAACTGCCGTGTCATCACATCTTTCATCTCGAAGAAGTTGATTCATGGTTGATCAACCGGAAGAAAGTGGTAGGTTCCTCTGTTTGAATATAGTGGGTACGGTGATTCTTACCTTTTGCAGTGCCCTGTTTGCAAAGCGGACGTCACCCAGCCCTGGCATCTCTCCCAAACGAACAAGCCACGTAGTGCGCCTGCAAATGCCGACCCTGAGGCAACCTCAGTTGTCGCTATGTCTCCAGTTACTGAGCGGACGCCGCTGCTTGATGGCCACAGCGGGGGTACGGGTTCATGACATGAATGATGATCACGTTGAATTATTCTGTATAATAAAGTAGCCTCTTAGTTTCTCTTCTAGTTTACTCCGCAGCTACGGTAAACTGTGTTTTTTCCTGTTGTAGTACCATGTGCTCGTCGATACTGATGCCTAGTTGCTCGTGAGATCTTGCCATGCGATATATGATGTCACGTAAACGTTGAGGCTGATCCGAAGGAACCAATCAAGTTGCAACCAAAGGTTGCCTGGACTGTGAGGTGGATATTAGGTTGCTGTCCAATGTCACTCAAAATTATTTCCGCCTGGCCATGGCAGACAAAAAGGCACACAAGGTACGTATGGACGCACATTTATTTTCCAGGCTGCGAAATTGCATATTTGTACTATCAAGATCCGCAGTTACAGCCTGGATCATTATAGGTTCTCCACCTTTATTGTTCTTGTTATTTTTGCACTAAACGTGTTTGTTCATTTCCCTTGTATGTATACGGATGTCTTTTGCAGGGGTCAAGAGAGTTCATAATATCTTGCAGATGCGGCCACATGGCCACAAAGTTCATCAGTAGCCCGGTGGTGAGTTTTTCGTCTGTGGCCTCGTTATTTATGCTAGGCCGGTCCTAAGCCGGTTTCGGATTTAGCCATTGTCTGGCGAACAGTTCAAGGAGGTTGTCTTTGTCTCACTTGGCAGCCACATTACTTTGTATCCGCGATTGTGGACATTGTAACAGACTCTTCAAGGCAGAGGATCCCTTGCATCTCTATTTCATCGTCGACCTGTTGTGTTTTTCTCTGTTTCTGTGCTACCTACATGTCCAAAGCTACCAGCACATCCCATACGTTCGGTAAGAAGGTCTCAGTCTTTGGCGCTTATATGAGTGACTACATTGATACAGGTAATGGCACAGGCTCTGTTGGCGATCTGCCACGAGAAGAACAGTTTGCTTCCAAAGCAGCTAGGGAGAGGAGAATTAATCCACAGGTATCAACGATTTGTCGCTACTACGCAGCCGGAACTTGTCGACGTGGGTCATCGTGCCGTTACTCACATCCACCACTGGTGAGTGTGCAACAAGGTATGGCGGCACCAACAATTTGCTTCATCTATCAGGCTCACATCGTGCTCATATAGCAGAGTACCCTTACACTGAAGGACTTGACTTCCGAGCAAGAACACAATGTAAAGGGTGGAACCAAGACGCCCTTCACAGTTTCGCAGCATTCCCAACGTATACAACAACCAAATATGCCTTGCAGGGCTTCGACACGTCAAGAGACGTTTTAGACAATTTCAGCGATTTTTCTTCCTCGAATGACTCTGTCGCAGCCTCTGATCAGAGTTTAGGCACCGCATTTAAAGTCATGACCGTCAAAGAAGCCGTCTCTTCAGAGTTCTTCCCTTCCTATCACTCGGGATTCTCACAATCGTCGCAAAGTTTATCATACCCCAACAACCTAGTCACACGCTACGGTAATGTGGCCTACCCTGGTTACTATCGAGAAGGCATTCCAACCGGTTCGAATTTTCGAGGCCCTACTCGCAGAAAGACTGATGAAAAAAAGAAGAAATCCATCGCATATAAAAGTGAGCACTTCTGATAGGTTTCTATTAATTTCGTCACTCATCACGACACGACACAGCTAAACCTTGCAAATTCTTCTCGGCAAGTAAAACTTGTGCTCTGGGAGACAAATGCACATTGTGCGTTATTTCTGTACCCAATTTCTTATCCACTCAACTCGTTTCAGTATCCACGATGTAGAGAAAGTTAGGCGGACAAAGGTGGTCAACAGCCAGGACCGTGAGACAAAACCATATCACTTGCCTCCGAAACCACGTTCGCTTCTGGAAGATTTCAAGGCGCGAGATTTTTATCCTGTTACCTGGCGAGTGATCGGCGGCGGCGTAATGATGGGTGGGTACAGTATGCCCCCCGCGGTCAGTAGTAAATGTTTAGTTGACTCATTTCCCACAGGGCCACCTTGCAGGGCTTTCGCGGCGGGCTACTGTCCCCATGACACAAATTGCAGGCTGACTCATGAGACTGAACTTGAGACTTCTAGTAAGTTCCTGATCTGGTGACATTCGTATGAATTGCTCAGAAAAGTGAAAATCGAACAGCGAATAACGTCGTAGAACTCAAGTCACAACCATCGTCTCGGCAAGGGTCACCATGCGCACAGCCAAGGCTAAATTCAAATTCAAATACTGAATCAAAGCGCAGGATAGTATCCATGGAGCACTCTATTTCGTCTCATGCTAACCAAGGCACCTACGGAGACATATCTAGCAGCGCTAATGCACCTCCCTCTGGTTGCGAGGATAGAGAAGAGCCTTCATCGGTTCAAAAGCAATCCAACACACATCATGCTGCATCCATGCAACGTCGACGTACCAGATCTATGTCCCTACCGAGTTCACCGTCAATATTCAGCGCTCCTCGTGTGAGTCTTATTCAGAGCATGTTAGCGCGCCGTCTCACTTGGACAGATTTTTGCGGAGTTGTGAGTACAGATATTCAAAAGAAAAGATGACTATTGTCTTTGCCCCACCTTGACCCGCCTACGAGAGACTTGTACGATGGATTGAGCTTAACACGAAGTTTTGAGAGGTCAATAGATAGAATCGCAGGGGTGCCTCATTGCCACTGATATCATTGTCGGAAAGAAGCATGACGAATCCGATGCAACTAAAAAACTCACTGTTAGTAACTGTCTGGTGGTTGTATCGTTTGAGCGTCCCCGACTAGAAACTCGCAAGGAATTACGTAGTAGAGGACTTTAAAGACGCATCTGTGTGGCTGAAGATTGCTCACGTGCGGCATAATGAAAGCTGTGCAGTGGCGATGCTGACTGGCGTTGGGCTTCGGACATCCGAATAGCTGTACATCCGTTGTAACATCCGTAGTTTCGGACCGCCCACTTGTGAAAGTCTTCCTCCTGCTCGCCGCATACATATACAGTCACCCTTTTCACCTCAGACCTGAATCGACTAATATGCAAGACTTGCCATCCCAATGTAAGTGAGTTATCAACAATCTCTTACTGGTATACCTTAACTGACGGTGTTGACTTTACTAGCAATTCTATGGTCCCACATATCTCGACTAACGCTGCAAGATTTTCCGCAGTGGATAAACCTCTTGAGCTTCCAAAACTCTCAAATGACGCTCAGCTCCTGCTTGAAATTCAGATAAAGTCATATCTGAATTTCAAGCAGGAGTTGAGGGTCGTTTGAAAGTTTTGGAAGCTCAAGAAGTTTATCCACTGCGGAAAATCTTGCAGCGTTAGTCGAGACATGTGGGATCAGGCAAAACGTGACAGTTAGACTGAGGATCTAGTAGAAAGCATATAATTATCTCAGTCACCTATGACAAGGACTCCTGTACGGTACCTAATAGAAAGGATATAATTCTACTTCGTTTGTTAGCGCATTCTAAAGTAATGAGAATAAGTAAGTCACATCTGTCTCCTATGACAAGGACTGAGATGTTCGTTCGACGACGAGTGGTTCTTTATAGTAAGAAAAAACGATAGGGAAGGGTTAGCGTTGGGAAGAATAAAATGTAACTTTGACATCGGCCGACTTCCCCTGTCACTGTCTAACGGTCTCGCTCATTAGGGGAATACAGTGTAGCATTTTCCCGTCCGTTTTCAAGAAAAGTTTTCAAAATGTATTTTCGTTTCGGTTGTGAAAACGAGGTTTTGATGCCACTGTCGCGAAAACCGTCGCCACACTCGGCCACGCTGTCGGGTTTTGAATTCGGTCAGCTCGTTGACGGGGGTTTTCAGAGTCAAAGTGAGAGTTGAAATTTTTTGTGAAAACAGGCGTGAAAACGGCGGAAAACGTCTACTCTGTATTCCCCTAATGTACCCCCTGACCGAAGCAAAAAGTTCATGACATTACCCCCTCTTCAAGAGCTGCGTCTCGCAACCATGAAGACTGGTCATTTTAACGACGTTTGAGGGTCCACTTGTCTAAGTCTCGACTTCCGTACATCTCCGATTCTTCATCAACAAATCAATGATCTCGAGGCAGACCTTGGTGCGCACTGCAGAGGAGATTAATAAGGTAGTCTGCTGTGGTAGTATCGGCCTTAACGTTCCCGGCGTACCCAGCGGTGATGAGAATTTGCATCCGCCGAGTCAGATATTCCTCAATCTACTTGCGTGAATGTTACCTGACGCTCCTACGCGTCACGAATCTTGTCAATAGGAGAACATATTTTTCAGGTCCTTAACGAATGCGTCCTAGTCCCAACGTGTCTGCGCCGACGCCTTGGCCTCCTCCTTGTCAAATGTTAACGCAGCCCACTCCGCTGCAAAGCCTGTCTTCATGTACGACATTGTGAACATCTTCTGTTTGGGCGTCGGCTCATCGTCCTGGTTCTTGAAATACATCAGAGTGTGCCGAGACCACGCAGAGAACTCTTCTTTGGAGCCGTCAAAATCTGCCGGCTTTGAGACCTCAAAAGGCCTCTCGAAATCGGATTCGTCACTCATGCTGGACGAATAGGGGTTTGAAGGGTTACGAAGAGAAGTTGGATAAACGGTTAGGAAATGTGGATCAGGATATACCAAAGCGATCATGAACGTCAGAATTAATAATGCAGAAGGTTTGTAGCGGAACTGAACGCCGCAGGATAGGAAAAGGGCGAGTCGCAGGCCGATTTCAAACGTCGTGCTTTTGTCAGACGTCTCAGGATGGAGGGGCGACTCAAATACAATAATACTGAAAGAAGAGACGAACACGACGTTAGACAAAGAAAGGGGGAACAACGAGTTACGAGAATATGATTAAATACTCAGAAAACAAGCGTGCATAAATAATTCAATGTATTCCCCTGACAAAAGCAACCAAAGCGCGCAGACCGCGCAACGCGCAATAATAAATGTGCAGATGTCACGTCATAGGATGCCCCTGAGTCCCTGAGTCGAAGCTCACGGCATGAGCATCTGAGGATGTCCCATTCGCAAATCTGTCTCCTCACGGATCCACCGCATTCGTGTCCTTTTGTGTCTTCTACCGCTCGTCAGCCACTCCCATTTATGTATTTATACAGAGTCCTTCAAGTTCCGAGGCCTGAGCCATTCCCACTGACTCCACCATCCCACTGGCAGACACAATGTCCACGGAAGTCAACAATGAGTACGATTTATCCCTCCCAATTTCGTCATTGCTTCGCGTTGGAACATCCAAGGCTCACGAAGATGCAGAGAACAGTCAAGGTGGCGTGCGCCTCGTAAGGGGCGAGCTCGACAAGGAAGAATACGTGTACTTCTTACTGATGCTATGGCATATATATGAGTAAGCATCAACCCCATCCCAATCCACTCCGTTCCTCACTACATGTCCTCCTCAGCGAACTCGAACGGGGCCTCGAGACGCACGCCTCATACCCAACGCTTCAGCCGACACACAACCCTACCTTGCTCGCGCGCACACGGAGTCTCTCCGAAGACATTTCGTATTTACTTGGAGTCCCGGAAGGAGAATGGCAGATGCACCCGATGCACCGGGCGTTGATGGCGTCGCCTCCTAGGCCCTTTGTAGACTACACCATGCGTCTTCAAGAGCTCTGCAGTCTGCCGGACCCCTCGCGTTTACTCGCCCATGCTTACGTGCGCTACCTCGGTGACATGAGCGGTGGCCAATTCATACGACGACGCATAGCCAAGGCATACGACCTGGATGCGGACAAAGGAGATGGAATCCGATTCTACGATTTCAAGAAACTGGGCAGTAGTGAATTTGAATCTGCGAACATGGGGGATCTCAAGAAGATCAAGGAGTGGTATAGAGAAGGGATGGACGCGGGGGTTGGAGATGATGCCACGTTGAAAGGTATGATCTTCTTCAATTCGAGTTATAGGTTGTGCTGAACTGCGGTTCGCCAGTGGCGGTATTGGAAGAGGCCAATGACGCATTCAAGCTTAATTCTGGTATCTTTGAGTTGTTGTCAGGTCCGGAGCCGCGAGTCCACCGATCGCAGCAGCCAGAGTCAGCAGCCTCAAGGCCGGAACGGTCTAAGGCACCCCGGGCGCTATATGAGCCAATATTAGTTTCTTTTGGCGGTCTCATATCTGTGCTAATGACCGTGGGCCTTGCCCATTTCGTCATTATGGGCGCTGGTAGCGCGAGTGGCAATTGTGCACTCAGGGGAGTTGAGCCTTGGCTACGAAGGCTTCTATCTGCTGCGTAACGATCGAGAGACGCCTTATACTACAGTACGGAATTATTAGTACCGGACCTTATGTAGCACACACCTTGTACACACCAGTACCCTTACGCATGAAATACATGAATTTGTAGAGCATCACCGAAGTTAGCGGGTACATACAATGAACAGAGTAGCCAGCTACTATTAGTGTCCTGCGTAATAAACTACACATACTAGTTGTCCTTTTTGTGGAGATCACGGGCTTCTTCCGAATGCATCTTTTCCATACTCCTCTTTAAAATCAACAGTCGATGCACGCATCGGTTGCATAACAAGCGTCGCTGTGCTCTGGGAGTCCTGCAACGGCTCGTAGGTACTGCTCTTAAAACCCCCAGAAACAGCAGCCCCGCCCTTCTGCTTCGCAGCCTTCTTCGCCAGGCGCTTGCGTCTACAGCAACAACGCCATACGCAATAGCTCACTAGCAGAATCAAGAACAGCAGGCTTCCCACAAGGATTTCAGGCCAACGACTTAGAACCTCTTCTTCATATTGTTGCTTTTTCTCTGCTTCACTCTCGGGCGAGTGTTGCTGTTGCGATGCAGGAAGTAGGGCGTATTGAGAGGAGTTGATTAGGTTTTGCCCGCTCAGTCGAACCTGGATAAAGTCATTGACAGCAGATTCGACGTTTGTGAGGGGGAGTAATTGGACGTAGGGATTGTTGGAATTCGAGCCACCATTGATGAAATTTCCGTAGCTCAACAGGGTATATGTGTTCCGCACTGCGGGGACGTCAGATAGTTGTTAACCGAGGAGGTAAATAACTTACGGAAGGCCATTCCCATGATCATATCGTACTCTCCGAGAAGACTAAACGCAGAGGTGACCGGTTGAAACTTTTAAGAAGTACATATTTAGGACTAGACCCGTGAAACGGAGAAATGATATATCACATACCGTCCCTAAGCAAGCGGCATTTCCGTTTGAGAATGTAACTCCGAAGTCGCTCGACGACACGTCGAGGGGATGAATAGGATATGAAACGCCTCCAAAGTTGAAGGTAACATTAATGAGCTGTCCGCATGGGACTAGCCAAGCTTGGCTTGCGGTTGACCATTCGGCGCCCTGCACACGCCCGTAAATGGCGTCCGACACTGTTCGGGGAACTTGGGGCAGGGTGAAGCCAGAGTCTAAAACTGCCACTATTTGACCGTCAGGAGCCTTAGGGACAATGGATGAATACGATATCGCTTGTCCGTCAGGTCCAATGATGCCGTTGTTCTTGTTTGTCAGAATCTGCCAATGTTGGTCCTCATCGGTGACCTTGTAAACCTTCTCTATCGACAACTGTGGCATGTTGGTGATGTTCTCGTATCCTGGAACGACTTCTGCAATAGTGAATTGGCCGGTGATGTTAGTTCCTGGGTCACCACTGCGGCTGAGCATCATAGTTATGTAGTCATTGGAGGAGGATGAGCTCTGTTCGAAAATACGGTTAATTGGGTTGTTCCCCGAGTTGCCACCGAGTTTTTTGTATATTGAAGATCCAGAATTTGGGCCCAGACCGATGAGACCGTCGTATCCTTCAGCATGAATATTTGAGGAGAAAGATGAAGTATTGGTGACAAGCACTGTACTGGATGTCAGAAGAGGAAGACGGATAGAAGAAGGAAGACGGACGAAATGCCTGATCGCTGACGGACTGTCCAGCAAGTCCAAAGGGTGCGGTATAGATGTCGCCTGGGTATGGAGGTCATAAACCGCCAGAAGTGTAACTTTGGACAACTGACCGGCAGCTGTTCCAACGGCGTATGAAAGTGTCAGCGAGTCACCGGTATCTTTTGCTCCAGATACTGAGCCAGTCACCCATAGATCGGAGCTGTTACGGTGGGTGTAGGAATGAACAAATACACGCAGCTGATGTGAAGTGTCGGGAAGATTACCTTCCAGTATCAAGCATCACAGATATATTCTGACCTCCAAGGGTGATATTAGTGAAGTAGAAGGAGTTCTGCGTGTTGCCGATAGGTACAATGCCATTGGAAGACGACTGGCGAGGGAAATGATGAGTAGCAGATGTTTCAACGCGGACATCGAAAGGGATTCGGAGAGCAAGAACTGAAAGCGAGCACAGCGAAGAAATAAAAGAGAGTGAAGTCAAGGAGTGCATCATGGCGGGGAACAACGGTGTGAACCCAGTGGAAGGTGGAAGGGAAGTAGTTAAAAAGAATAAAAGGAAATTCAAGTTGTGTGACCGGGGCGCACAGCCTTAAAACGTTAACGACTTCTAAGTCTTCTCACCAGCTTCCACAGCATTATATCATCATGATGTCGGTGAGTGACCTCCATAATGATCTGACTGACTCGGTTGGACTCAATATAAAACAGTAAAACATGATTGATGCCAAGGAAATCAGCCGCGTGTATCAAGGTGTAGCAACACTGCAGGTTAACCTGTGCATGCCATAAACACAACGTTGGGCGCTGCCCAAGCGCTGGCGGCTGAAGGGCATCCACAAGCCACTACAATCGTTCATAATGATGGGCGTCCTCACTCCGATCAATCCTGACGCCCACGTGGTGCTGTACATGCGGCTGACTCTCATATAAACCCTACGTGCATGTAGAAGCATCCTCAGGCCTTGCTTGTTCTTTCATCTACCTTTCCAGTTTGCTTCCACTGGTATGAGGTTCTGTCCGCTCCTTTTCCTCGTTGGCTTCCTGGTCAGGTTGAACCTTGTAAATGGGGTTCACCTCGAACTCCGTGGCAAGACTGGAATTTCAGACCTTCAGAGAAGGACAAGCATCAGTGGTCTCCAAATCGCTTTGCAAGATGACCAGAACATTCAGTACATGTCAAACATCACCTTAAATGGGCAAACATTTGATGTTCTGGTCGATACTGGTAGGAAAGTTGGCGCATTTGAAGTGATGATTTTGGACCTATTCTGATACTACCCGGACTTCAGCTCTGATCTCTTTATAACATCTGAGGTTCCTGGGGCAGTCGATCAGCACTACCAGGCTTCGGTTGCCTACGCATCTGGAGGTGCAGCTGGTAAGCTGCTTTTGGTTCTTCTGTGTCAGATGGAGCTCGTGGCTCATTTCCGTTCGCCTCAAGGGGAAGTCTTCTCAGCCACGATGGATTTCGCCGGGTTTACAATCGAATCACAATATTTCAGTGCGTGTAGTGCCTTGGCTGCTATGATACGTTCTAATCAACACATAGTATCTGCAAACTCAACGCAAGGATTCTCGTCGACAAATGGTCTTATCGGTCTTGGCCCATACTCAGGCTCTGTGATCAGAGATCTCGGTCGGACACCGGCCGCAGACCCACCTCTTGACCGCATCTTCCGCTCTAATGACTCCATATCGAACTTCCTCGCTGTTCTTCTCGACCGCTCTAATGATCCCGACGAACCTTATCCGGGCGACCTTGCCATCGGAGAAGTGCTGGCTGGTTATGAGGATGTTTCTACCCAACCTAAACTCCCAGTCACCTCAGTCATGATTCCCGGGAACCAGCATTGGATGACATTACTTGATGAGAATGGGATCATCGGCCCAGATGGCCAACCTATCACCATCAAGACTCAAGTGACGAACTCATCATATCCTCGGAACGCGACTGTCGTCTTTGACACAGGTTTCACGTTCCCACAAGTCCCATCGTAAGTTTCTTATGGGAATCATCATCATCACCATCATCATCTTCTGCTGGACTCTGATATGTCATGACAGATACGTTGCCGAAGCGCTTTACGGTAACGTTCCCGGTGCCTCCTTGACGAATATTGCGGGTATAGGAGAAGCGTGGAGTCTCCCCTGTGATCAAGAACTTAACGCGACCTTCTTGTTCGCTGGAATCGAATTCCCCATCCATCCACTTGATCTCAACTTTGACATTGGCAACGGTCAGTGCGCTGGGGCTGTAAGTTTGTGGTGATTCGAGTGTTGCTAGCTATTATATTAAATCCCTCTAACAGTTCCAACCGTTCTCGTTCGATGATGCGTCGGGTGGCATTGTAATGTATGATATGGTCCTCGGCATGGCCTTCTGTGAGTTTGAGCCATCTATTCTAGGATATTCAAGTGCTAAAATTTTAACAGTGCGCAATTCATACCTCCTGATCGATTTCGGCTCCTTTGTTGACGAGGCGCCTCCTGGCACCAATGCGCCGTACATTCAATTGCTGCCAATCACCAACTCCAGTCAAGCCTCCGTTGACTTTGCGGAAGTGCGCTCTGCCAACGGCACAAATCTCTCCACGGTGTCTAAAAATAAATCCTCGACTACAACCTCGACTACTGGTACATCCTCGACATCAACGTCGAAGACGCCGACATGGGTAATTGGTGTGATCATTGGCGGTGTTGTTTCAATTTTGCTTCTTGGCAGTTGCATATACTGCTGTCTCCGCCGCCGCCGTCGCTCGAAGCTTGCCTCTACTTCTACTCAGAATCAGCCCTACGGACCCCAGACCTACCGTCCGCTGCACGACCCCTCACCGCAAGGAGCGTACGATATGCACATGGCGCCTAACGCGAACCCAGGTTACGCTCCTCAATACAGAAATGCTTGGGATGCACATTATTGATGGAATGTGGCAAATATGCGAGGTTGTCTTCATGTTTGTTGTACTACCCTGTTTTCGTGTGATACCATGTTTCCTGCTCTCAATACTTATTAACTGTGGACTATGAATGGAACATATCATTACTTATTAGTGACATGCAGGTCATCACCCAACTTGAATTAATATTAGATACATCTCATAGCGGATGGATGACGGGGATGGCGTTGGGAGTTGTTTGATGCGGACACTGGTGACTACTGGCACAAACAGCTTGTAAGTAATAGTTGTAGCTTTCTTTGTCACAGTGCTGTCTTGTCATTCTGTCCGAGTCATTTCAAGACCCGTACCACTGCGGCAACGTGCATTTACTCGTCAAGGTCGCTGTCGCTGAGAACATACCCATACATGGCACCGACAATCCATTACTATTGCCCATGTCAGTCTGGGGAGTTACTCCAGACGCCTCCGCCTCCTCATATGGCGTCCTCCTCTGCTAGTTTCCACCCTCTGCATAGTCTGTTCTTCTGCGAGGAATGTGACGCTGTTCGATGCAATCGCTGCGTTGCCGTCGAAGTCAGTGGCTACTACTGTCCAAATTGCCTTTTCGAAGTCCCAAGTGCAAGCGTTCGCGCGGAAAAGAATAGGTAGACTGCTCTTAATCTGTCGATATGCCCGTTGCTCACAAGTCATAGATGTGCTCGAAATTGCTTCTCATGCCCTATATGCCGGTCAACCTTGCAAGTAGTCGCGTCTGATCCTCCTGATGGAGGTGACGGTCGTCCTTCCGCGTCTCTAAGCAATGTTGGAGAGCCTCCTTTCTTTCTTTATTGCAATCACTGCAGATGGGACTCTGCCGAAGTTGGGATAACATTCGAGAAACCGACTGGTCTAGCTGGTGTGTTCTTTCTCTCGCACACCAATTCACGCCTAACTGCCCATCTGATAGCACAGTTGCAGAAATTCGAAGACTCTGCGCCCGAATCCCTAGAGTTTGAGCGACTAAAAGAGCATTTTGAACCCTTCCTCCGTACAGCATCTCTTTCTTCCTCGTCTCATATTCCGAGTACGTCGTCTCATCATTTGCATACTTCGTCTGCTACAGCCGCTGCTTCCGCTGCGCTTGCGCGCGATGTTCCCGGTGTCGGGAAGTACAACCCTCTCGCTCGTAGTCGCGTGGGTCGGGACAGGACGGCAAACAAGGACGAGATGCCGGAGTACAAAAGTAGGATGGAGATTGGTGTCCTTGGTCAGTTGGGGTCTGAAGGAGATGATTCGGATGTTGATGCACTTCGACGCATGGAGAACGTGGAGGAAATCGCGTCGCTCGAGCAAAGATGGGGGAACAGCTGGACGACCTCGCTCAGAACAAGGTGCGCGCCTGTCGGTCATTTGTCGGAGAAGATGCTAAACTGGAAATGCGCAGCGATCTGAAACCTCTCCGCATTCCACTCCATTCTAAAGTCTCGAAGCGATGTCCGACGTGCAGACACATCCTTATAAAACCAGAACAAAAAGCACAATCTGTGCGATACAAGATAAAGCTCGTAGCCGCCAATTATCTGCCAGCCATCACTGTGGGGCTTCCCCACGCTTCAGGAACTGATACCGCTAGGCGTCCCCAGACTAAGGCAACCGGTGTTTCAGATGACAGGAACGCTGGCATTTTGACGGCTGGCAAGTCTTACCCCTTCCACCTTGCCCTGACAAATCCACTCTATGATCCGATTCAAGTCCGACTTTCGGTTCAGCGAATGCATGTCACTGCAGTGACTGACGGTACTGCGCCTGAGAAGGCTCGCAGAACACCCTTCGCGGTGTCCCTGCCCACATCTCCATTCCCTGTCGCTGCATTCGCCGAAGCATGGGAATATGATGATGACGATGACATGTTCGGGCTGGAAGACGATGACCTTGGTTTGGATGTGGGCCGAAGTCGAGACAGAGATGGTAAAGGGAAGATCAAGGCTGTAGGTGTCTTGGAAAAGAGGGCCAATGTTACGGTTGTCGGCGGTGAGGTTGTTATCGGGAAAGAAGCTCGGGGACACGTCAAGGTGCGCACTGATAGGAGCGGTTGTAGATTCTTCGCCGTACTCAAAGGTCCCTCGGTTTCTAGTTCAACATGCTTGTTTCCTACACCTATCGATCCGATGATCCACTACCCTCGGAAGATGGTGCAGGGACGCCGTCACGCACGGTGGTGAAGAGTCCTGAAGTGAAGACATTCACTTTTTATACTGTTGTCGATCTTGGTCCCATTCTGCCTAGGGAAGAGAAGACAGATCCAGATATCTGATTAGCCCAGGGTCGGGATTACTTGCTACTGCACTGCCGCATACCTTGTCACTTGTACGTTGTGTGGATGATGAATTTGTTCACTTAGGCTTATAATAAGTACCCGTCTTGAAAGTGGTCCAACTTTTGAACGCCGGAGGTGCTGGCATACGCGAGGCTGACTGGGGTTAGTCATATTTGGGACTAAATAACTCGGTCGAAGCCCGCAATGCACGTGGGAACCGTCAAACGTTACAACACGCCCATCTAAATCGGTATCATATATCATTGTGAAGTCAACTCTTGAGAGATCTACAAGGCAACTGCGGTGCCGGACTGTGCATCATTGTACAGGTCCCAAGATTACGTGACTTCCGTCGATTCAGGATGACTCGAACAGATATATCTCAGCCTGCGGTGGCGTCTTGTCTTGCTCCATATAAACACCATCCACAGAGCATGATGGAGAATCAGCACTTCACACCTGGCAATCAAAATGGAATCAATTCCTCCTTCATATTCTCCTTCGGCGTCGCCTTCATACACCCCTTCCCCGCCATCACCTTCATACTCGACAGCGCTTCTCCCCGGAGAGCAAACTGTTGAGGAAACCCGATGGACTGGTTCACAAACCCATAACATCGGAGTCTTTCGTAGGATAACAGACAACATCACACTTGTTTTAAGAGATCAGCAGCCGGGGAGCATAAAGCCCAGTTACGGCAGAAATGCACTCATTCGAGGTCACATATCTTTACGAAGTTCGGAGGGCCTCACGGATGTCACCTTGATGGTACGCGTTGCGCCTTTCTTCCCGATAGATCTATTTTCTTATTTTCTGCATTAGCTCGAAGGTCAGATTCGCACTGAGACATCAGGGACAACCCTCACTACAACGATTGTATCCACTTCTTATTCTTTGTGGAATTCTTCGTCCACTGAGCCTTGCCCTAAAACTCTCCCGTTCATGACATTCTTCCCTTCTACCTTCGTGGAGTCAGGTCAATCACGACCTTTGCCCCCCTCATTTGAGAACAAAAGCGAGAGAGCCACGTGTTCCTATACCCTTAGCGTCATCGTTTCAAGGCCTCGACGATTCCTATCCTCATTCCGTTCTAGTGATGCGTGAGTACAGAAAAGCAACCTTATTACTTACTTTTCTGACGTGACAACCTATAGCCTTGTGGTACCCATACGGTATCATCCGCGTTCTCGCGCTCATACACCAATGCTTCCGAGTGACGCGCCCTTCTTGACTACTGTGAAAACTTCCCCTGAAGAATGGCGTCAAGTACTCTGTACCATGAATACAACACAGCGCTCCGGGCTCGCACCAGTACAATGTCTGGTAAGCAATTTAATCGCGGTCTGTCAATATATAGTGCTGACTACTTTTGTAGCTATTTATTCCGTCGGTACAAATTTATGCACTCTCTGAAACTATCCCGTTCCATCTCCAACTGCGTGGCCCGCCGAGCTCATTAGCGCCCTTCCTTGACAAAACTTCCGGGGAGATTTCCATCCGTGTCTACTTGCTTCGTCAAGTAATTGTAAAAGCATTCGACGACCCAAAAACCGCATCCAGGCGAATATTAGGCGAAGCAAAATTGACGTACTGCAGTCCTCTACCCGAAAATCATTACTCGTACCGCAATCACCCCCTTCGCGAGGGCAATGATTGTCTTGATTGGGATGGTGAACTGCGATGTGCCGAAGATGATACAGTCGCAAGTTTCGCTACACAAACGCTCACAGTCAGGGTGAGACTTGAACTCCACTGTTCCTATGATATCCCTGCTAATGATATGTTGCAGGACTATATTGTACTATCGCTCGATCCTCTGGAGCCAATGAAGTGTCCACTTCTTGCGACGAAATGCTCTCATCCTATTCGTCTGGTGACAGATTCATGGTCTGACCGAGTAATGACTTGGTAGCTGGATGTGACCGACTTGGTCCAGATATATATTCTACACACGGCCCTGCTCCATAGTATTTATACATACCCCAATCTGGTTATTTTGGTAGGAGACATTACAGAGATTATAGTGCATGTCTTATTAATCCGTTTACTGATCTATCTATTCGTATTTGACTATTAGTGATATTTCCCGCCGGCTTATGCGCTGGTCAGGCGATTGGTAGATCCTAGATAGATCCGTAGTAATGTGCAACTTGCGACACGGGCCCCGCTTGCAGGGGCCTGTCTTGCGAGTGGAGGCCGTCTCGCTGCAATTGTACACATTTTTCCAAGTGACGTCTTGTTTTTCCGTATGTTGGAGAATGAGTGAATCTCGGACCTCAGCCTGTGGCGCTTCGAATGTACCAAAATAGAATGCTTAGGGCACGACTGCTCATCACCTGCACTGAAGTTGACCGTTTCAGTGCGACATAAGCCAAACATACGCAGCAGGCAAACTTTGGCATGCATACCGTGACCTTTGCCGAGTTTACGACACTGGCCACCATGACAGCCAAGTGACAGGTTCGCGCCCCGGCCTGACCCTGGTCGTATATCTAACAGTCAAGTTGAAGGAAATGAGGTTCTGTCGTTGAGCTTGACCACTAGCCGCCACCAGGTTTGAATGGGATCGCTCACGGGAATAGTTGAGTGGTCAGGGCCAATGAGATTGTCAGGAGAAGGAGTCACGAAAATAAGGCCAAGTCCTCTTCTGCCAATCACTGGTTGCGCTGCTGAAAGCAACCAAGGTTACCCGGTTTAGTAATCATATCAACTAATCATCATCATCGCATTTGATCACGCGTTCTTCACGCGAAACCGCCACAGACCGAGCATAGCAAGCAGTGCCAAGTAGTAGTGCAGGATGGCGGCTGTCCATCTCTCACCGGCCACCGGTTTGCACCTCTTCATCCTGATCCTGATGCATGATGGGTCATGCACCGACCCGATTTTCGCATCAACCATAGCCGTTAACCGCTAAATGGATCTAGGATCACAGGATCCACCTTGTAACCGAAAGTGATGTAACTGTCAACACCACTGCCAGTGGCTCAGGCATGGATATAAAGCTGTCCACCTCCACCCCTTAAACTACGAGTTGCTGCGCCCTCCATTCTACATCTTATCATGGAATCTCTACCCATCCAGCTGTTGCCAGAATATACCCCATCTACCCCTGCGCCCGACTATTCTTCCAAACCACTTCCTGGTGAGAGATGCATACAGAAGTCTCCTCGCGCCGTGCCATCGCATTCGGGCAATGCCACATTTACCTACCGAGAAAGAGGCATCACTCTAACTTTGAAGGACTGTCGTGATGAAAATGGTCGTCCAACCTTTGGTCTTGGAAGTACTATCCGAGGAGAAGTTGCACTTGAGCATCGTCAGAGAGTTATATCTGTTGCGGTCAAGGTATATAGAATTCCGTCGTTATTCACAGTCGATTGCTAAGATCATCAATGATACAGCTTGAAGGTCGTATTAGCCTTCGAGATCAACCAACCATCAAAGTGGTTAGCCTTGTTTCAAAGGAGCAGACACTATGGGAAAGTGCCACTCTTCATGACGAAATCGAAACTTGCCCTAGCATCATACCGTTGTCCATGTCTTTCCCAACCTCCTACCGAGAGCGTGGCCAGGATCGTTCTTTCCGTTTGCCGCCCTCATTTGAACTGTCATCACCACATCGTGTGGTTATAGTTTACACATTGCAGGTCATTGTGACAAGGTCGCGAAACGTCCCTATGATTGGGAAAAAGTTTTCGAGGTCAGTGTGCAACAGGTCCAATGTATGTATCCTGAAACAAAATCTCATAATTCTCCAGGGAAGTGCGCATGAACGCCCAACTCCGATATTGTCCCAGAGTACGACCGTCAAGACCAGTGCCAGATTGTTTCAGCGAGTTGAAACAATCTCCCGAAGATTGGACGGAGATCACTTGGATCACAAAGCCATCCGTTGAAAGAGTAAATAATGATGCGTTCTTGGCGCGCTGTCATGTGAGTCAGGTTTTTTTCAGGACAATGATTTAGTAGCTCATAGTAGTTTATTCCTACTAGTTCTTCTTTCCGTCCGTCCGTGTGTTCACCGCTTCGGAAAAAGTACCATTCCATCTACGACTGGATACCTCGCCAGCCTTCTTGAACAGTCTTGCCAAGCTCTTCCTTCCTCAACAAGATCCCTCAGCAATTGAGGCACCCGTGCACGTCTATCTGTTACGACAGACCACTGTCAATGTTCAAGGCACGTCATTCTGTCATGAAGATGTTCTTGGCCGCGGGCAGATGATGCTGCAACCATCAACCACCTCCAAAATCGTGTTGTCAGAGTCGGAAGAACCTGTGTCGTGGAGTTGGAATGGCGACCTTCGGTGTGAAGTCCCCGTTGTTAACACCGGTTTCACCACCGGCCAGATCACAACCACAGTGAGTTCGCACATTTTGTTTTAAAATCAGGAATCGAACTCAGGCTATGATTTCAGGACTACATTGTGCTGTCTTTACTACTTCCACCTGGTCCATTGGGGTTCGACTCTACCCTTCGACGTGCTATCCCTATACGACTTGCTACAGAACGATGGATTGATCGTTCATGAACACTGCTGTGTCTGAACTACGTACTGCATGACATTATCTTCAACTGTAACTCTCTATATTGTTATTGCTCCTTATAGTTATTATTTTCCTGTTAAAACATAGTGCATTATAACTACCGTGTATCCATACTCATGCTGTATGCAGCTTTCTTACCTTATAGTTCTATTGAATATATTCATGGAATAGTTTATGATTGATGTAATTGATTATTAGTTATGATTTCATGATGATGTTGATCAAATGTTCATTTCAAATTTCCATGAATGCTCGCTCGTTCTGCTGCGCTTTCCACTGTAAATAGAGCCACTTGATGATTGGAGCTAACGCCCGAATAGCCCCTGGTCCACGATGACGCTGTGCTCTAGGTTACTCACTCTTTGCCACTCCACGATGACCTAGTCTCCCGTAGGCAGACAAAATAGTTGAACTTGAAGAAAAACAGTCGTTCCATCTTTATTATGACGACAACCATGATTTCAGACAAACTCTACTCGCTAACTCATTCGGAAAAGACGCTCACCACAGCGTTTGCTGCTTCCCCGACATCATCGCCAGGGCATCTTGCGACAACACTCTATGAAGAACATCACAAGCAGCCCGTAGCCTCTGGCGGCTATCTGGAGACCTTCATGGGTGTGCTGCAGAGTGGAAATGCGAATGAGACACATCGAATTCTTTCACAGGAACCTACGCTAGTGGATCTCGACAGCGCCGCTGAGTGCGGTGATTTCGGCAGTAGGCCAAGCGATTTGTTCCTAAAGGTGAGACATTCTGAAACGGTCTAGACGCGTATAACGTTAATGCATCGCATATAAAAAGATCTACTGTAACGTGCTCGCTACACTCGAGACAAACCCTTGGGCAGGCGTGGTATCGCCCCCCTTGCTGGGGTCTAGAGGCGTCGTGAACCTGAGCATTATTTCTGTGTAATTCTAGGCTTTTTGTCTTCATGTTCCTTATTTACTCACGCTGTTGAACAGTATCCCGGATATCATCCAGCATCATTATGACTGCATCGTCCGCGCTGAGTCCGAAGTGTTCCTAGCAACCAACTTCTGGCAGGCATCCAAGTCCGCGAGCAAAATATGTGATGCTTTGGTCGAACTCTCGCGCAGAGCGATGAACAGGGGGAAGAAGGTCGTGGTGAAAATGATCTACGACCGCGCAAATTTAAAAATGCTCACGGAAAGCCACATTGTCGTCGATGATGCAGAAATGGCTAGTGACGATGTGAAGCTTCCCAAGAGGAGCGACATGCCAGGACTTGAATTCGAATTAGTGAATTTTCATCAGTACGTTTTGACGGTTTTCGCTTCATGTGTGAACTGCTGCATTCTAACTTCTGGTGAATACATAGACCAATTTTTGGGACATTCCATTGCAAGTTTTTGATCGTGGACCGTAAAATGGCGCTGCTCGACTCGAATAATATTCAAGATCGTCCTAACGTTGAGATGATGATCCACTTAGAGGGCCCCATTGTTGACAGTTTGTATGACACTGCTCTCATCAGCTGGTTCAGGCCCATGCACCCACCCCTTCCGTTGCTTGGTTCCCGGTATCGCCTGCCCGAAGGAGGCTATAAGTTTGGAATGGACAACGAATATGCCACGACGCGGGATCTGGATGGCAGCCAGGGAGCGGAACTTTTTGCGAAGAAGTTAGAACAGGAGGCCGGCGGCAAATCCGACGGAGACGGCGATGAAGAACGGAAGAAACAGATTGCCTCATTGAGGTCCCCGAATTCCGGAGTTCCATTCATCTCAGGCTCTTACCAGACCATTACAGAGCACCTCAGTAAGGCACTGTCTTCCTTTACTTCTGCAAGTCCGGTCTAACGCCACACAGATGCCGGAGATCAGCCAGATACCCATGGTAGCCTTCCGTATGAGCCGCCGGCTTCGTCTGCAGACGAATACACCCCTCATATCCTCCACGCACCTCATGGAGAATGTCCCATGGCGCTGGTGAACCGCGCTCCCAATGGGAAGCCTGGGAATCCAGCCAGCGGTTTGCACAACGCGCAGGATGCAGCCTGGCTTGCAGGACTGAAATATGCGCAAAGGAAGGTCTTCATCCAAACCCCGACCTTCAACGCAGTCCCTGTGGTTGATGGTGTCTTGAACGCGGTCAGGCGTGGCGTTGAGTGCACACTGTATGTAAATGTGGGCTTTAATGACGGTGGGGAGGCACTTCCTGGACAAGGAGGCATCAATGAGGAAGTAACCAAGAAGATGTTCGCACAGTTAACAGTCGAGGAGAAAGAGAACCTCAAGATCTATTGGTATACAGGCAAGTGCTTCTCCCGCGATGTGGTTTCGTTCCAGAGCTTACCCGCATTCATTTCAGGAAAAGATCAAATGAAGCCCATTAATGCTTCCGTGCAGAAAAGAAACTGCCATGTATGTATCATCTCTTGGAACGGCTGACGATGCCCTCATGTGATTCTAGGTGAAACTCATGGTTATTGATGACTCTGTCGGGATTGTAGGCAATGGAAACCAGGGTATTATATCCGATTCTCACTGGTGGGGCTAATGACTGATGTCATCACTTTCAGACACGCAATCTTGGTATCATAGCCAGGAGGTGAATGTTATGATAGACAATCCTAAAGTTTGCCAGGAATGGCTTGATGGCATCCGGAGAAATCAGAACACGCATTTGCATGAACTGCAAAAAGACGGCATATATCGTGACGAGGACGGCAACCCACTTACGGACTCTAGTGGCGTTGGATCAGGATTTCGGGGAGTGGTTAAAGGAATCCAGGGAAGCATCGCGCGCGTCCGTGGAAAGGGTGGTTTTTAGACCTTCTATGGTAGAACATCACGAAATGTATGGACGCGACTTATACATAAGTGGAACAGCTAGAGCATTAGTATTCACCCATGTACACGCTTGTGGATATTATAAGACGAGCCGGCCGATGCCCATGTGGACGTACGTGGCGGATTGCGTGCACGTATGTACTAGCTCGTGGTTGCCTTAATGTTTCTTCGTCCAAAGTCACGGATTTTGTCATGCGATATGACTACCAAGGTCCACCGCAGTTCCCCAAAGTTCTAGAAATCCGTCTTACACCCATTTTTTAGAGCGTCGAAGCGCAGGTATGTCGACATAAAGAAACGTAAAAATGGATCAAATTCTAGCTAGTGGCCTTCTATCGGACAGTGAAACAGTGAAATGCCGAACGCGGAGTGGGAAGCCTGGGTTAAGTATAGCCACGAACCCGCATGGTGAAATTCAACTGGACGGTCCTCATAGGACACAATCCTGGCAAGATTAAATGAATGTTTCTGACGTTGCTAGTGCACTACCATGTCCACTGCAAGTCTCCCTGGCTACCCTTCTCTTTTGTCGCTTCTCCATTCCCCAACCTATACCGCCACTCCTCAAGCTCACGAGTACAGTTTAGCTCACAATGCGCGCCTGAGACCTAACAGATCGCCGGGTGAATTTGTCAAGCAAACCAGAAATGGCGCGGTTATTCTTCGGCTCGTGGGCCAAGATGATCACGCCACGGTTCCCGTCTACGGCTACAGCGCATCCGTACAAGGTACCCTCGACATCAACAAGCGAGACGATATCACGAGTGTGGAGGTTCAGGCGAGTGAATTAGCCGAATAAATAGGGGTTTCATTCTGATATAAATTCCTTCTAGATCGAGGGTACCCTCAAGCTGGAAGAAGTGGCTGAAGGCGGGTCCACAAATTGCAAATTATGTCTCAACAGGAGCGTTCTTTGGGTCAAGGACAGGATATACCAAGCACCCTGTCCAAGTTCTCTTCCTTTCAATCTTTCTCTCCCGACCACTTTCTCAGATCGCGGAAACACTTATGTATGTGAAGGTGTGAAGTATTAACGACGTCCTAATGATTATGAGCAGCCTCTTCCGCCAAGCCACGAATCACACCTATCCGGTCTGCCTGGATTTCGGGCGAAGATAGTTTATAGTATTAGTGTCATTGCTGTGAAACCGCACCTCGTACCACATGCAGTCAAGTCATCCTTATTGGGCGGAGATTGGTGTGTTTCTAGGTGTGATCGTCTTAATCTTACCTTTCATAGTTTACAGGACTATTTCAACTCCGTTTGAGTACCTTCCTCGCACTCGTCCGTCTGTCCCGTTACCACTACCTCTGGTGTCCATTCGAGGGGGAGTTCTCGAGACCCCACAATGGAAGGCTTTCCCATCTCTGGTTCATGTAAATCAAGGAGAAGACATCATGGTAAAGGTTCGTTAATGGTGCGGATGGATATGCGTCCAAATACTGATGGTGCCCTGGCATCAGTTATATCTCCCAGCCAATCGAATATTCTGCATACATCAGTCCATCCCTTTCCACGTTATGTTCTCGTCTTCAGCAATATCTCTTGGCGCCTTTATGTCTTATGGACCGATGGTCTCCAAGTTGTCTCTGAAAAAGCAGCACACGAAAATACAATTGTTAAGGCAGACAACTGTTGACGTTCGGTTGGTTCTTCCAACGATATTTGTGATTTTTTGCTGACTTCGTTCGTTTAACAGCAATGAGTTGATACTTGGCACCCGTACTGACATATGGAGAGTTGATTGTATAGGCGAAGGTGCCTTTAGACACGCAGTATGTTAGCGCCATCAGCACAGGACGTTTGACAACTGACATGATTCCGGTTCAGGCTGATGGCCCACACTGGACTTCATTCTCGGGAGAGATTTACATAAGTCCTGACGTCAAAGTCGGGGGTTTCAAGGCCTGTGGCTTTTCCATCAAGGTAGATAGGCTCACTTTCTGTTTAGGCCTTAGCTCACTGTTATTCATAAAGGATTTCGTGGTTCTGAGCGTGACTCCGCCCGATTCTTCCAAACCACCTTTCAAGGAACTGCGACTTGTGGTTCCTGTCCGGCTTGCAACGGACCGCTACACGGCAGACGGATCGGGCTTGACCGCATATAGCGGTCAATACCGTCCTCCATCAATATCGTCCTCCTCAGAAGAACTGGAGGCTTCTCCAGAACTTAGGTACGGCTTATGATACCATGAAGCACCTCGTAGTTCATAATGACCATGCTGGGAATGTCATTTACTGCATACCACACCATTATATAGACCGCTCGCGATTTTCGCTAGCGAGGTCTTTTCATTATCCTTCATAGAGTAGTATTCTCAAACAGGACAAGACTTACTCTTTTCATGTTTTCCGTCTTACCACATACATGCACAGGGATTTTTGACGAACTAGCACATCGAGCTGGTTCACCATAGTGACCAAAGAGTCGCTATCGGCTTCGCGGTTCCTTTCTCCCATTTACATCCTAAGTCACGCCTCTCAAAGGTTCCTCGACCTGCGGATGTGAAGTGCGGAAACCCGCGCATATAAGTTCATTATCATTCGTGAATCGTCGGTGTGGTAACGTCGGTGGCTTAGGTTGGAATCCCAACTTGTGAATGGCGAACCTCAGGCATTGCTGAATATTATCGTTTGGAGTGTCGTCATGCAGAATCAAGGATTTATCAATCTAGAGCTATCAAGACATCAATCAAACCTGTCGAGGCGGATTAATGGATCTTGACAACTTATCTACTCACTACCGGAAACAAGGGGGATCGGACACCCACGGGCTTAGTACCATATACTCCTCGTTCTGTGTGCGGGAACGATGTCATTCGTCTGAATGCCATCAATGTGATCTTCTCCCACTTCCAGCTTTTTAGCAAGATCCCAAAGATAGAAGTCGATCAGCACGCTGCTTACTTCCCGATTCGACGCGATGGTAATCATCTCGTTTCGGACATGTTCCACAGCGATGATGCTCGCGGCACGCAGGCTCATTTCTTCTCTGGACCCAGGCTCAAATCGCCTGCCTTTGCGAAGCTTACGTATCAGCGAAGCGGGATAGGTGAGGATGCACAGGTGGTGCAGAATTTGTGGTACGCGGTAGTCTGCGAACATTGTTAGGCCGCTTATGCGTGGCCCTGAAGGTCCAGGGAAAATGGGATGCGGGGTGTCTGGACTTTCTGGGTAGAAAGCTGCCCAGGTCTCTGCGACCAGTATCTGTGGTCGCTTCCAGAAAAAGACTGAAAAGCACCAACATCAGTCTCGTTGGATATATACACAGCGGAAATCTCGACTCACCTTGTCGTCCGTTAAACAGTCGCTCATCTCTAAAACTCGGGAATGAGTCCGTGACGAATCGGACAAGGTCCAGGGCTGTGCCCTGATTTTCATATTTTCTTTGAAAGGCTTCAAGAAAGCCTAGGTATGATCCTCCGAAATCCTACATTGTATTGCGTGAGCCCAAAATGCGTATGCGTGTGGAAAAGCTTACACTACATAGTATAGCGCCCACTTCGCGCATAATCGCTAAGCGCTCATTTAATAGAGGTAAGATTTCGGCCGATTCAGGCGCAGCACGGAATACGTGAGCTATTAGTGAGTCTGGGCACTGTGTCTCGGAGGAGTAAAATTTTGGATCGGTGATAGGTATACCCTCCTCCAGCGCTGACAATACCGAGTTAGCCTACGCTCGATGATAGAACTCTGATGTATATTGCACACCTCGATTCAGAGCTGCAACTAGACTCCAGTATCCGGTGTGTACTTTTCTCGTTTCGTTGTGCCAGCTGGTTCGCCACCCAACACCATACCTACCTGGCTGACCTTCTCTTTCTGACCAAAAACTAAAATTCAGAGAGGAGATGAGAAATATCCAGTTCAGACATGCTACTGTATCTGCATGGTTCGGGTCATATGGCTCCGGGGGGCAAATGTGCAGAGGATGCGTGCGCCATGTGCGAGGTGTATAAGATTCAAAGGAGAGTCTTCTTAAAATCTGCCCGGCTCACTCAACCTTCATTATAAAAGTAAAGTAAGGCTTTCACTAACGTATTCAGCGGCATTTTGAACTGCATCGTGATTGATTTTGATAAAGTTCGTTTGCTGGAATGGTTATCGCCGATCAAAATGTCCTCCACGCGCAAAACGGAAAGAAAAAACTTACTTCGAGGACAAACTCAGCACTGGAAATGACAGGATTGGCAACGTGGGCCGGGGAATGTGGAAAGGGCTCTTCTAAGTGCTTTTCATCGAAGACAGGTGAACTAGATGTTGCGACGGGTATTTTGGTGAACATTGTAATATCCGCAAGTTGTCAGGTTTTGGGGAACGAAGACAAAGCTGACTGACGGTGTTCCTTTTAACTAAATAAATTCCTGGCTCGGAGGAGTACGGTGTGCGTGCTTGATAAGGGGATCGAAATTTACAGGGGGCGTTCTTGGTTTTAGAAACTCAATGCAACCTTTGTGGCAAAAAAGTTTGATCTATATTTAGCTATATTTAGGCGCGACGATCCTATGACGAGCGCTAGTTCAATTGAATCGAAAACTTAAAAGTACGAATTTGCCCGTGACACGATAACGTAACATGCTACGGCTGCTCCCACTATCGTAGGGAAGCCTCAAAGTCCACGCAAGCGACGGTCCGGCACATAAGATACGTTGGCAGTTAACCTCGTCATGTCAAATGTCCAACGTATATCACTAGCGGCGATCCCGAAACAGACCTGTCACTTCAACCGTGACATCATGATTTTTAGTTCGTATCCTCGGTCGTGGCAGGTTGACCGATGTCCATGTAACCTGAACAGAACTTGGTGACTACGGGAGTTCTCCGGGGCATTTCTCAATCCCCACAACGATACGGCGGTTCGTACGTGACGACAGATGTTTTCTGAAGTGCAGAGATTTGACTCTTGCACTCGCTGAGTATCCTTTTGCCAGATCTACTTCCAAATGAAATCCAACCCACGAACTCCTACTACGCTGCTCCACTCACTTGAAATGAATCAGCAAGTCATCAGCGGCGCCTGAACTTCCATCCGCGATACTCCTATAGCTAGAATCAGAAACTGGGAAATTTTAACACGCCTTATGAAGCCTTGAAGGCCACAGTGAGTTTATTTCGTTCATGCACAGCTAATCCAAGTCATCAGCAGCGCTTGAACTTCCATCCGCGATACTCCTACACCCAGAATCAGAAACTGGGAAATTTTAACATGCCTTATGAGGCCTTGAAGATCACAGTGAGTTTATTTCGTTCATGCGCAACTAATCCAACACACGAGCCCCTACGATACCCAATTTACTTGAAATGAATCTATACGTCACATCAGCGGCGACTACCCACTGAATTCAACTTTTCAATGCACCTCCATCCGTGATCCCCGCAGCCGGTTTGCAATCACAAATGCGCAATTACAGTGCAACTTATCGTGGCGTCACGCCTTGAAGATCACTGCAAGTTGGTTTCTTTCGATGATAACTCGCCGCTAATTTCCTGCAACAGCCTGGCATTACAACACGCTATATTTATGACATCTTCCCTGGTGCTCAGATCCCATCTGCCATGGATTGGTATGCTCACAAAGAATTCTAGTATGGTAAAGACACTTGCTTAACTGTCGCTGGTGCCAAATATGTTTAATCAGGAAGGTGATTTCTCCTTGATGCCTTTTATGCCTAACAAGACGGAAATAAATTCTCCGTGGCACCTCAGCGGATCAACGGGCCACCCAGAATTTACAATCTCGAGATATCTGCCCATGATGCAATGACGGGCCGACGGTACCATACCGCCGTGCACTTGTGAAAAAGTCGATTTCCATTGAAAATTACATGCTTTGTGGGAAGGTGAGATACGTAGTATTACCGTGGATGTGATACTGTACACACCGTATGTGGTCAACAGTAACTAGTAGTATATGGAATGACGTACTAATAAAGGGCAATATTCACTAATATAGGAATATCACCAGGACCGCTCATTCTGAGGTTGAACCTCGGCGTTTCGGAATGGTTTCTTCACCTCGCAGGACTTGTTCACCGTGCTGCTTGACTTCTTGTTTCCCCAAAGTCTGCAGAGTCAAATGAGAGGAATACTAGGAGATAAGTAACCAGGTTACTGACGGTTCCGCGAATGACCTGAGTGCAGATGATCGATGAGTAAAAAAAAACTAGTGTTGCCAACCGCGACGTCATACCTTTGCATAACCTACGAAGCACATCAGTTTTTAGCCAACTTATACTGCAAATACACTCACCAAACACTTGTTCTTTGAAGGACGGCTTTTTGGAGTCCCCAGGAACCTCGACTACATTGAGGTTCGGGTCATTGGGATCAACTTCGGACGGATGACGAATCTGGTCCGCGGGAATCTTAGAACCATCACCAGGTGAAGTAGAAGCTATACACAAGAGAGAATAGTAAATCGATGTACACAGTCCATCGAATAAATATACCTTGTTGTGGCGCGCTGTTGACTCTAGTGGGCTTAGTTACCTGGGATGGAGGAAGTGGGGCATCATCCTTGGGCGACTGCTCTTCTGTTTTTTGAGTAGTGCTTAAACGTCTGAAATGCATATTTGAGATGGTGGGATTGGATTGATGATGGGCTTTTCACGATGGCCCTTATAGCATTCGAATGGTTCCATGACATCATTGTAGCACCTCCAACAATTCCAAACATGTCGCTTACTTATTATGTAAGACACGCGATCTTCCCTCAATCCAAGAAGGTACATTTATACTCTCCGTGCAATTTCTTTGACGAGTCTGACCGAGACTTTGCAGGCTTTCGTCGCTCAATTGTTGATTGGAATTGAAATCAGGTTCAAACTCCTTGCAAACGTCGACAGTCTGCAAGCAGTGGATCATTTCGTAGTCAACCTGAAATTCAAAGGATGACCGACGCCACCTCCTCAACAGCCTATCCAACAAATATGACAAACCTGACAGATTTACAGTTGCGGCAAACCATCACGCAGCTCTCCAACGCAGCCAACAACCCCACCAACCAGTTCCAACACTACGTCTCACCAGCACCCCAACAATCAACCTCAAAAGGTTTGCATCTTCCTCTCACCCGTTCATACTCACTCAACTCCCTCCAGCTTACCTCAAAAATGTCCACACATGGTCAACCACTAATGCGAACAAGACGCCTGGTGGCCGCACGCGTCATCGCACTGCAAAGAGCTCCGCTCCACCAGCCCCTCAACCGGTGACCACCGCGCACGTCTACCAACCGCCCCCACCCGTCGTAATCCCAGCTGTGCCAACCGCACCTGCCCTCCCACCTAACCCACCCCGTAACCCACTCCCCGTAGTACCTCAAGCTCTGCACTCCACCTATCCCTCCCGCCTACGCACAGGCACGACCCTCCTCGTCCAGCCTATCCTCACCCAGCCCTCTGCAGCAGTCGGAAACACCAGAGCCTCCACCCGCCGCGGGGGCATGATAAATTACGCCGAGCCAGGCTCAGGCGACGAGTTCCCCGACGCCGGTGCTCTCGAATCTGACGATTCCGATTTCGTGGCTAGCGGGGGCGTGAGGACGACGCTGAGGACGCGCAGGCAACTGGGCACTGGCATGTCGGTTTTTCACTCTGGGAGCGGGGTGTCGACGCCTCAGCCAACGCAAGCGCCTGGACGCTCGACGCCCGTGCACATGCAGAATGACAAGGGGGAGTTGGATCAGAGTTATTTGGGCATGATCCCTCCGAGTCGGTTTATCAAACAAAAACCTATCGTTCCGACTGCGCATGAATATCCGTGCGTGCTTTTTTTATTACTATCATTATGACTATTACTGTTATGATCACTGATCACTTGTATCTCTAGTTCGCCGGATATGCTGCATGCACAAGCACAGACGCGTGCGTCTCTGGTTCCTATTCGCGTCGAGTTTGAGACGGAGACGCTTCGAATACGAGACTGTTTCGTGTGGAATCTGAACGAGACGCTCGTTAAGCCTGAATCCTTTGCCAAAGTATTCTGTGCAGACCTTGATCTGCCTGTCATCCCATGGGCGGAGACCGTCGCCAATCAGATTCGTGCGCAGCTCGAGGACCACGAAGGAGTCGCATCGATGGATTTGGGCGTGGACCATGCAATGGACCTGGACCCATACGCTGAAAGCGGCGATGAGATTCCAGAGTGTCGTGTTATCTTAAGCGTGCGTTGTTCTTATTTCTATGTTCTATATTTCACTGACGCGCGGACTGTTTTTTTTTTTTCAGATTGACGTGCAAATAGCAACGTATCATCTACTCGACCATATAGAGTGGGACTTGCTTTCGCCCCTGACGCCTGAGGCTTTTGCCTCTCAATTATGTACTGAACTGGGTTTATCAGGGGAGGCATTGCCCCTCATAGCCCACGCGATACATGAGGAACTTATAAAACACAAGAAGGACGCTATCGAATGGGGCGTCATTGGCGGAGACAAGGAGGCTGAGGGGATGAAGGACAAGACGGGGCTGGGTATGGGTTGGGGGCGCACGAAGGGACCAAAGATCTTGCACAGTGTGTGGAGGGAGTGGACGGAGGCCGAGGAGTTTAGGACAAGGTTTGAGGTCCTCACGGCGGAGGAGGTGGAAAGGAGAGAAATCGAGAAGGAGAGAGCGAGCAGGTACGATCATGCTCTCGATTTCGAAGCTATGTTCCTGCTTTGTGCTAATTCCTCCACAGACGGTTACGTCGTGAGACGTCCAAATTCCAAACCACAAGGACCAGGCGACGATGAATTCTGGATGCAGAAGGGGAAATTTTTTACATTATTTCTCCTTTAATCGCCGTGTATGTTCAATGAACGTCTTATCGTTGTATAGCTTCGGCGGTGCTGACTGGCTTCTGAATCTGAATGCCCGATTCTGTTTTTATCGCGTGCCAGAATTGCATGATAAGACCTTGATACGCACGCAGATTCTCGCCGATCGCCAAGTATCGTTTTGGTCGTGCAAATTCATTAGTGCACTCCACGACATGAAGCGAGATGCGCTCGGCGGCTATCGGGTGGGTGGGGGCGACACGGGTTGCAAATGCAAGTATGTCGTGTGCATCTGTGCCTTGGGACAATTGCCCTTGGAATCTTCTCAGATCTGTGCAGGCGACCGTGCTGCCGCGTGTGCGCTGTGCAGCACATAGTGTAGTAAGAATCGCTCCGCAATCGGGTCGAGAACGCATTTTTCATTAACGAAGGTCTCGGCCCCAGCAGTTGCGTAGGTGCACGTGGCAAGTGGCTACTATGTAGTCAAAGGCGTGCTATTTGGCAAAAAAAGATGGTTGCAAAGATACATTGTAAAACTGGCTACACGTCTGGAGCCGGGCCTCTTGTTGTACGATGCGACCCGTGCCACCCGCGTCATTAATGAACGTGATGGTGATGCGAGCCCTTCCTTTGTCGTGTCGTCGACACAAGGTAAACAAACGCTGACGGGATGTCGAGTTAACTTCATCATAATGGTGGCAGAAAAAAACTCGGATGCGCGGAACGGATGTGCATCATGATGTGCATGTGAGGCGTACCTCAGAAGAGGTTTGGCTTGCTTCAATACATTAACGTGGCGATGCGATGCGAAGAAAAGAAGTTCTGACGAGGGAGATGGGGGGTGCTGTCATTATGAACGAGAGCATGCGGCACTTGCGGTGGTAGAATATATTTTGCACTTTTTTTTTCGGAACCGGCTGGACTGTTGGCCGCAACAAGCCGTTGCTGGATTTTCAGATTGTGGATAGGACACATTCGATGGAGCCCAGGTCTTCATTTCGGCATCATGACAACATTGGGCATAAAACTCGACCAAGTCTCGGCTGGTCGAGACAGTGATCATTAGAATCATTATTATAAGTAGTATGTGGTGGCTATCAGTAGTATCGGTATCGGGTGTCCTCGAGTCGGCCAGGAAAGACTCGGATGTACCAGCTCATTGTCTTCCGTCCCCGCGCGGGAAAGGGTTTTTGCTAGTTTTTCGTTGGGAGGCCTGGCAACTTGACCATGTGCCGCTGTTGCGCAGTGGCGCCTTACTTGGCGATCACTCGGGCAGAGTCTTGCAGTGGCATGCTTCGAAGTTCGAAGGAAGTTTTGGGTGCTCGGTCCGTTGCACGTGGCGATGACATAAACAGGCTTACTTAGCAAGGATGCTCATAGTGGTTTCTACGGCTAGAAAAGAAACCTTGGGAGAACCTTGGAATGGAATTAACCCTGTATAGCTTGGACAGAAGAAGGGTCGTAGCTTAGAAGCATGATGATATTTTTGACACGTCTTCGTATTAATATATGCAGTGCAGGGTGGATTGTGGGCGGGTTGGGGTTGATGCGGACAGCCGACAACCGGGTTCATCCAGCGTTCACCCAGCGTTGTGGTGACTAGGCGTGGACGGTTTGTTATTTTGTACGAAAAGAGGAAGCGCCTTTCTTGGCATCTAAGGGTATTACGCCGAAGCTCAGAATTGGACATGGTGCGTCTAACGCGTCTCCAGGAGACAAGTAGCATCTTGGTCACGGAATAACAGTTTGTCCCTAATTAATTTTAAGGATAGCTCGTGATGAGACACAGTGTTGTTCGTGGTCCTGTGGAGTATGGCGGAGTGCAAGCGAGAGTGGTTAGCAGCAGAGACGGGTGTCGTTGTGGAGCGTCGTCGTTTTGTGGAGTACGAGGGAGGGCTGGAGGCGTGATGTTAGCGGCGTATGAATAGTTATAATTGAAATTGAGAAGCGGGATTACGTGGCGGATTGGAAGTGGAAGATGGTGCATGGAGAGAGGATGTCGGTGATGGATAACGGGTGAAGCGTGGCGGGTGGGAGCCAATACGGCGAATAATGGGCAAGTGGCTGGCAGGGTGTATGAGGAGTAGAAGCTACTAGTAGAAGAAGTGAAACGTGTCATTGGATTCGAAGACGGTCAAGAAAGAAAGGTTGCGCATGGTAGACATGCTGCGATGTTTGAGAGTAAGATAAACACGCGGAAGAGCACACGTCTGCACACGTTTGAAACTGAAAAAGGGTCCGTCGGCAACGAAAAAGAAGGATATGGGGTAATCTAGATAAGGATTGACTCGGAAGATAAGGTGTTTGTGCGAAAAGGCGGAGATGCGGGGTACGACGAGTCTTTGAGGCATGATGGCGACAGGACAATGGATAAAGGAGATTCAAGGGAGCTACCGGGTGATGCACATGGTCAGTCAGCGAACGTTGCTGGTAGATGAATTTACAAAACTCGGAATCAAAGCACGGAGGGGTAGTTATGTAAAGTTCGGGTAACCTAAGATAGGCGCCGGTGAACAACACGATAACGGAGTAAAATAAAATAAAATGATGGAATTTTTGCAGCTCTTTTTATGCAGAGGAGATGAGATTGCGAATGAACGCGAACTTGTGACCACAGCCATTCGAGTGGCAGGGCGTTTGGCGTTTCACTGCCTCCTGACTGCATTGCCTTGGTCGACGTTCTTTTGAACCCCACGTTGACATCTTCTTCCCCCGCCCCTTGGCACGTTGTCAGCACGCCATCACCATCGCTATCCATTACATTCTACTCCAATCGCCGTTACACCAACCCTGTCCCCCGTGCAGGTCTCCCTCTTACCCCGGACTCCTCGCCAGTCCAAATTTATTCTTAGCCGTCACCCCCCTTATTTTTCCACAATCGGTCGTATACATATTACATAGTCCCTCCACCTTCCCATACTCCATATACGCCTACCTTTCCTCTTTTCCTTCAATTTTCTTTCTCCTCTTCCTCTTCTTCCATCCTTTCAACAACAACAGCAACAACAACCATGGAGAACACAGTGCCCGTCCCCCCCCCTCAAGAGAAAGCCGCTCCTCGTCCTTACAAGTGTCCTTATCCGCTATGTGGTCGTGCTTTTAGTAGACTCGAGCATCAGGCAAGTTATCTCCTCCAGTTTCAGCAACGTGCTGATCGATCATCATATAGACTCGTCACATTCGCACTCATACGGGAGAGAAACCTTTTGTCTGCACGTTTCCATCTTGCGAGAAGCGCTTTTCACGCTCGGACGAGCTTACCCGACATTCCCGGATTCACAACAATGACAATCATAATTTGGCTGCCGCAGTCCATGGAAAAACTAAAGGAAAGGCAAAGGCAGATCTCGATGACCCCACTATCAACCTCCACCACTTGTCTCGTGCCGATCCCCGCACTATAACTGACGGCACAACTATCAGGGTAAAGAAGAAGGCGAGAAGCAGAGCGAATAGTGACGATGAAGTTTGTTGGCTTTTTTGTTCTTTTCCATCATTTTATTTACATAATCCCAGGGAGAATCATATGCTCGTCCGACGTCACTTTCCTCTTACGAAACTTCTCATCCCCGCAGGTCACAAACACACCTTCCCCTTTCGTCAAACCCTTCTGCATTCTCCACACTTTCCAGTCTAGCCATCGATGAACTTTACGCACTAGAGCGAGAAGAGGCTCTTCGTCGCGCCGAGTACGAAGCTCGACACGCAGAAGCTCTTCGCCGCGCCGAGTATGAAGCACGTAATACCGAGGCCATCTACTTCCGCGGACGTTCGTCTAAAAGCGCTTCTACAAGCCCAGTCCACTCTGCAATTCCTCTCAAGTCTGAGCCGTTTTCCGGTCTATCTAACTCTCGTGATTGGCATGAAGATGAAGATATTAGAAACTCGGACAAACTATTGAGAGCCAAGAGGAGGATCAGTGGTCCAGCATGGCAAATGACTCCTATGTCCCAGGATCCTCGCACCGGCCCCATTCTCAACTCCTTCCCTTCGGCACATCATACAGCCCCGAAAGTACATACGGGCGCAATGCACCCCCTTCATCCGGCTCATCCCCCTACCCATCGTCATCTCGTAACACACGAAGACTCTCCCTCCCCATTGAGCTCAGACTCCGACTCCATGTCTGTACACAATACCGCTCAACACCCACAACTTACCTATAGTCAACCTCGTGCATCATATCCTGCTCCAGCGCAATCAGCCGAACGTTCTCCCCCCTCGGGTATTAGAGCAGCCGAGTTCACATTTACACCTTCCACGAGTCCGTTCTTAGGCCCGCTTCGCACGCTGAATCTTCATTCTGCCAATCCGTCAAGGGCGCCGTCGCCTATTTCGCTACCGCCCACGTCCATGAGCGTGCATGGTGATTTTCCTATCAGCCCTATCGACGACCCTAGCTACGGGGCCCGCCAGCGCTCTCGGCACTCTAGCGTCGTTAGTAGCCCACCGAATCGGGGTGCCGTACCGGTAACCAGGAAGAAAGGATCAGTTGACGGGCCTCAGGCGGCATCAATACCTCATGTGCGTACGTACCCTGGTCAGCTCTCTCTTGCTGCGCAAGCTTCCGAGCGCGGGTTACACAATATACCAACACCACAGCTTTCAAGTGGACCCAGTAGTAATGGCAGCAGTCCAAACAGCTTCACGTATCCGCTGAGCGGGGGCGTATACACCTCCAAACCGGTATTCGAAGCTGGTCCTATCACGATGAGTCCCGCAAATTCAAGACCAAGTTCTCCCCCGCACAGTCATCCCAGTAATCATAATCATGCGAGCGGCGCTCCTCACCACCACCTCGCCCATTCTGTCCGGATGGCATTCGGTATGACGCCCATCCACCCCTCCGGCCCGCCTCGCAATACCTCCTGGCCAAACCCGCATTTGAAATCGAATCCGAACATCTTCTCCTCGTCTTCGGTTCCGGCATCGAGATCCAATTCGCCGCCTATCACGCTTCCGCCTTTAAATTGCCCTTCTTCGCCTCCACTCATTCCGATGGACCAAGACGACAGCAGTAGTGACGATGAGGGGACGTTTATCAATAATAACCGTGACCGTCCTCGTTCTTGCAAAGTCGAGCTTCCTGGCTTTAAAGAGTTTGAAGCTGCCACTCGCACTGGTCGATAGAGATTCGATTGTAACCACCACTCTTTGATCTCCCTCTGTTTCTTTTCTTTTCATGAACTGTCTTGACTCCACTCATCTTTCGTTTTTAATGTCTTTTATATTTTTTGTCTGATTTGTCTCTGATTCTTGCACCGGCTCATTACCACATAGATAGACGGCCCAGCCAGTTGACTCGGACTGGGTGCATAGATGCGTATATAGGATCAGGTATCTTGAGGAAGTATATTACCCTTTTGTCTAATTCTCTCCATTGTATAGATTCTATCTCGTGCGTTAATGCACTGCTACGTAGCATACCTTGTTGTTGCAATACGATCATCGTCATCTCATCTCACTGACGCTGTTTTGTGATCATGATATCATTCATTGTCATCGTGCTCTAGATTTGCCGTCTCAATCCAGTCTTCATAAAGCGCCTTAACCTAACTCGACGGGACGACGAACCCATTCCGGACCGCGCATCATGCGTCATACCTTCTGTCCCACGGAATCACTGACCGCCCGACCCATCCACAGCGCGCGACAAGACGTCCTCGGTAGACTGTACACCGATGGCTTCCCGTACTCTAGGTAACGCACACAGTCTATATCGGCCGCGGTGCAGCCCACTGAGTCCTGACAAACTTTGTGCAAGGAAACTCCAAGCACACAAATCATGCGTCAACTACCTCGCGTTTTCGCGGCACGACGGCAGATGGCTCGCGAGCGCGGGCGATGACTTATGCGTGCAGCTTTGGGATTTCAGTTCGGAGGATGTGCAGCGTCCGTCGTATGCTTTTACTGGGTCTGCTGTGAGTTGGAGCCTCTCATTCCTGTTTTGATCATTGCCCGTTGCTCACGGTGCATTCATGGATTTGATGTGCAGGAGGGAAATGTGTTGGCGCTCGATTTCTCCGCTACGAACCAGTATTTGTATAGGTCGGTGATAGCGTGACTCTATCCCAATTCCTCATCCTGACTGATCATTCTTACAGTGGCGGAACGGATAATGTTATTCTAAAGTATGATATGTCGACGACGAGCGGAGTTGGGAGTTCGTCGTCGTCGTCGTCGTCATCATCTTTCATAGGGCAATACAAGGACCACGACGTAAGTACTCTACTTGCACTTTCTCGAGGAAAGGAGTCAAGGAGTGTACTGGTAGGATAGCGTCCGAGCTCTTACATGCCATCCCTACGAGGACGAGATATTTATCAGCGCCGGGTACGCTCGCCCCGCCTCTTTGTCTCGTTAACATGTTCATTTTCATTCCTGAATAGTGAAGATGGGAAGCTCGTGCTGCACGATGGTCGGGCAGGCAGCAGAATGAGCGCAGCTCAAGGGACGCTCCAGCACACGACTGAATTCACGGGTGTGCAGCACCACCCCGTCATGGAGCACGTATTCGCGACGAGCGATGTACATGGCCAAGTTTGCCTTCGCGATACCCGCATGGCTTTTGGGCCGTTGTCGAAGAGATCAAATTACGGTATTGTGAGAGTGGTACGTCCGCCGCGCGCTTATATGGATTGCCAGTGGTTCATGAGGACTTGTCTGCTGTGTACTAGTATAACACAAAGTTATCGAGAAAGACTACGAAGTATCTTTCCAATCCAGAGAGCAGTAGCTTGACGTTTGATCGTGATGGTACGTCTTTCTTTCTTTGGTTCGGCGAGTTACATGCAACTGCCTCATACGTGCTCTAGGAAGTAAATTGGCTGTGACGTTCCTTGTGAGCAATCCCTTGTGGCCCTGGTTTTGCTTTCATAGTATGGGTCTAGCACTATTTCCCGACAATATATGCGTTGTCGGATCCGCATCCTCTCGCTATATGCACAGGTCACAACGCCCCCGATGGATCCCCGATCCCTCCATCCCAGCGGACCTACATCAATTCGTGTACAATGAAAGTACGCCACCTCGCTCTTCTCTTGGTGTTGGGGTTTTTCCTTGCTCACTGCGTCTAGTCGGGCGCATTTGGTGGTCCTGGCATGGATGAAGACAATATGTACGCTGCTGGGTCTGATGTCTTCAGGGGTTATGTGTGGAAGATTCCTCCTTTAAGCACCCTGCAAGGCCTCAGGAAGGAGATCACTGCTCATGACTGGTATACCCGCGAATGGCCGAACACCGTCGGTGAGCCCATACAGTCGTAATATCGTCAGGCGGGATGCCTCACATACACCACTAGCGTTTTCCGAAGGCCAGCGGGAGAACAGATACGTACCTGTCGAAATACGAACGCCATTAGCACGGCTGAACGGTATCTATCATCCTCAGTCCGGCCGTTACATCGCTGACGAATCGAGTCAAGGACACAGATCAATCGTGAATTCTGTCGCTATCCACCCGTCCCTACTACATATCGTCACTTCAGGCATCGAACGCCAAGTCATCCTTCATAGTCCCACGCCTTCGTCGCCTACAGCTCGACACCTTCTCCCTACTATGTCAACGGTAAGGACACTTCAGCCACACGATCTCGAGGCACAAAGAACTTTCCTGAGAGCGCTTTTTGGACCACATCCGACGTTACATGAAGACATCGAGGGGTCTGGCAATGAAGCGGAGGAGGATACCATCTCTCTGTTTGATCAGTAAGTTCTGAGTCCTTAGTTTTCCGCAGGACAGACTGTTTTTCTTATGGCGTTGATAGTATTTTGAGAGAAGAGGGCGAAGCAGATGTGTTTGCGGTTAGGCGTTGGGGGGAAGAAAATGAGGATTCGGAATCTGATGATGACGATGACGATGACGATGAC
>LVVM01001841.1:3295-15706 GCA_001882365.1 Rhizopogon vesiculosus
CCAGTCATGTATCAGTCATGCATTACTGTTGCATCAGAACCTGCCTTTGTACCATTGATACGGAATACTTCTACCTGACGCCTTACCTTTTAATCGCAGCTTCGACTTGCCTTTCCACAATCATCATGCGTCGGCCTTAGCGAGCTCAAAGGTTCAGGCACTGAGGCATGCCGCCGCCGGGGCCTGACATAATAGAAGGTGGGACATATTTTTTAAACACAATTGATGCATTAATATTGTACTATTAACAGGATGCATCAGGGGAATAATGCATCATAATAATGTAGGTAGCTACTAGTACTACTCATGCACGACCATTCATTGCAGCGTTTGTTGCATCACAGGAGTGCTGCAATTGCAGCATTCGATGCATCACGAACCTGTGACAAGCTCGCTGCTGGAGCTTGCCCAAACCTCCTTAAGTTGAACCGCGGAATTTTGTAAGCGACTCGACAATGTTCAGCCGAAGCTGATACACCCGAGGGCAGGCTAGCAGAAGGTTCGCAAAGTCGTCTTCATTACAGCCCCCATTGATGATCCGTATATCATGTGGGATCGATATCTCCAAGATTCGCACGCAATCACCTAAGGCTCTCCCCCGGGCCACTGAAGAGAGTAGTGCTGCATGGAATTTGTGGATATTGCGGGTGTGAATTTTGATCGCGGAGCGGAAGAGCAGAGATTGGGCAGGTCCCGACCAAGTTCTGCACACCAGTGCACAAGCTTTGAGAAGCTTGTGGTTCGGGGTGCCTGATGGGGAGTAGTACCCATTGTTTAGGAAGCATAATACAAGTTCTGGAGGAACGAAAGGCATCTGCAAAATATATGATCGGCAGATAGCCCTCTCTGTCAGGAGTCTAGCTAGATACCAGTGTGATGATCGAATTCTGATAGATGGTGGCCAACTTGAAGCTTGTAATTTATGTATTATCCAACGAAACCCCTAGCGGGCCTCTGGAGACCCTCAAGCTCCGCTTCAAGTTGAAGTTGGGGTCGTGGTTGCGCCGGCAGTGAGCGCGAACACAGGGGCCCATGCTCCTTCCCAGCCGCCGTGTCGCCAAAGGTGGGCCCCGTCCCGTCCTATAGTTGAATTTGTTCATCGTTCACAATTGTAAATAACAAATTGTAAGATGCCATCAGGATGGATCGATGTATAACACATGTAACATGCGTAGGACATTCATCGTGTTTATTCGAAATCCACTTAAGACTACCTCCTGAAACTTTGGAGCAGGACAAGACTTGCATTCGTGAGCGAACAATTAATCCTCATTTTAGAACACAGAATACTCATAGGAAGGCTTACTTTAATCTCGAGCAACGCCCAACTGAATTTAAATTCGATAACAGTAGACTTCATCATATTCGTTCACGGCTGCAACTTGTTGTGAATGACCTATACAACCTTGACGGCAGTGGGGAGTTTCCCCGGTTTCCTTTGATGTCTAAGACATTTCTGCAAAGTTCGACACAGAACGAGTCCGCGGAAATCTCTTTACTCTGACCGGGTCTTCACCCTGTTATCACATTAGCGCGAAACTGGGGAGTATGACATCTAATACCCACCCGAGGCGGCATGTCCGATATAACCACCTCGACACCCTTCACTCTGCACTTCGCCTCCAATACCTCCAAATCATACTCTGCTAATTTCGGCTGCGCATCATCATTTCTACATGTCACAACTTTAAGATTTGGAAGCGCATCCACTGCACCAATAACGGCCTGGAGCCTGAGTGAGAATTCTGGGCTAGATGTGAAAGAAAAGCATTCAATGGTGGGTGGAAGATCCGGGACAAGTGGTCTGTATTGGGGGATTTCGTAAAGCACCAGCTCTTCGAGCGCAGTGCACATGCGGAGCAGCTTGAGATGGGCAGAATAGCCGTCGCAGCATGCTATGCGGAGGGAGCGGAGTTGCGGAGCGTGAGGAGCAAAGATATCAACATGCTGCTCAATCAGATGCCATCCCAGATCTAGGATGCGGAGGGAGTTGGTGGACGATGCAAGTAACCAGGTTATTGCCTCTGGCGGCAAGTAGTTCTGGAACTGGAGTTCGTACAGGCATAATTCTGCGCCCTTTCGCTGCGCCAACTCTCCAGCATCACCCACCACAGGGCTATTCGATCCAATATGGAGAAACTCAATATTGGGCCACACCCCAAGCAGGTGAAAGGTGATGATGGGTGATTCTGGTTCCCAGAAAAATAGTTCAAGCGCTTTCAGTCTCCGTCCTGCAACACTCAGCTTCTTCAATGTCTTCTCCTCGAGCTCCAACTTTCCGATAATGTTCAGACAAAGCTGATACACCCGAGGGCAGGCTAACAGAAGGTTCGCGAAGTCATCTTGACTGCAGCCGTTGCGTCCGCCAACCGAAATCGATATTTCCAACATTCGTACGCAATCACCTAATGCTCTCCCTCGGGCCGCTGAAGAGAGTAGTGCTGCAAGGAACTTGTGGATATTGTAGATGGTAATGTGAATCATGGAGCGGAAGAGCATGGATTGAGCGGGTCCCGACCAAGTTCTGCACACCAGTGCGCAAGCTTTAAGAAGCTTGTAGTTCGGTCCGGGGGGGCCTGATAGCCTGGTCCACCATGGAGTGTAGTACCCATTCTCTAGAACGCATAATATAAGTTCTGAAGGGAGGAAAGACATGTGCGGGGTCTGCGATCGGCAGATAGCCCTCTCTGCCAGGAGTTTAGTTAGATACCTGTGTGATGATTGAATTGAGATGGCAATAGCCTGATTGTAGTCTCCCGTAAGCAGACCCTAACAGAATGAAGGTAGTCGTTCCTTCTGTATTAGGGGCTGATTGTGAGCACCGTGACGCTGATGGCAGGTTATGTAAACTCCGTTTGCAATGAGCTCATGGGCGGCAGTCCGTGTTGCCCGGTACCTCTCGTGCAAGTCATGCCACTAGTGCCAGACATAAATATTCCAAATAACATCAAACCACACTATCCTCAATGATCCCGATCAACGCCTTCCCTCAGCACCTCCAACGCCCGTCTCCTAGCGTCAACCTGCGCGCGTCCATGCCCACTGGCATACCCAAGGCTCACCGCACGCATATGAGTCATCTCTCCCCGCACCGTCTCCACAGTCGGACTACGCCTAAATGTCGATCTCAACGGGGTAACAGGCGTTGACGAAGAACCTCCTTCTCCCTTTCCGCGTTTCCCAGGCAGCCCGCTCATCGCCCAGCTCACTTCCACAGAACGCTTGATGCTCCAAAGCCAGATGAGCCCGAAAACGGGGGTACTGATGAGGACGTTGAGCACTGGGAAGAGATCGGGGTAGCGTGCAGGCGGTGCCACTATAAGCTCGAGCATATGGAGAGCGCCTATTGCTGGATATACGACCTGGATTCAGATTTTGTGAGCTGTGAGCGAACCGCACACGAGAAGCGCTTCGTACCGAAGACACAAGTCCCACGAAAGATCCATAGTGTAGTTTGAACGGATTGTGACCGATCAATCGATTCCAAAGCAGGAGCATCGCAAAGTACTGGAGCTCTAAGCCATCTTTTTTGAGTAAGGGCCACATGCTGCAGGTGAGACGACATCATTGTTAGTGGCACAAATGCATGTTGAAGCCTATACTGCTGACCTGAAGACACCAACGTTATTTCCCAGAGCTCCCCACGAGAATACATCGTCAGTAGGTGCAGCACCAGACAGCAGGAGTGTGAGAGGTAGCAGAGGAACGAGAATAGTCTTCTCATGCACCTGAAACGAGAACAGGAAGAATGAGATGGAACAGGTTAAGAGGGCGTAAGGAAGAAGTGGCAAAAACGGTGTTGGCGTTGGCGGCACGGTGTGTGCCACTGAAGTAGACCCATTCGCTGAGCCATTTTTGTTGCCCGTTTGCAACCGGGTCTTGTAACCACCAAAGATGAGAACGACTACAGCGGGCAGGAACCCGAGAGCAGTAAGTCCAGCGGAAGCTTTTATGAGAACACCTTCTCGACCAGCAAACATTCGCTTCCACTTCAGCGCCAACACATTGGTAAAGCACCAAAAATTAGCAACTTTATCTTCGAAGAGACCACGCCCGAACGGAAATATGCGTGTGATAGGCGCAGCGATGGTGGAAAGAGATGAGAAGGGAGGGAGGAGCGGTGCAAAGATGATAACGAAGGCTAATATCGTCGTTAGCGCTAGGCGGAGAAATAAGCGAGTGCTGCAGAACGTTTAGTTCATCAGAAGTAGTCTTGCAAAAAATAAAAATAAAAAATAAGCCTTACCCATGGACTGGGCCTAGATAAATACATTTTCCGATCAAGTAAGAGCCGATTGCAGGTGCGTAGTAAAGAGCCATCTGTTTGAAACCTAAACTCAGGACGAAGAAGACTGCTCCAAGGAGATCATGTCCGGCTGCAAAAGAGTTGATAGCAAGTAGTGTTAAACCTGACAGAACATGTTGGTCAGAATGGGAGGCCTATGATTTCGAGTGACTTGCCTAGCATGACGGAATTATATTGAAAATGACCAAAATCGATCAATAGAAGGGCTGGATGGAATAGCAATGTGACCAGCGCAGCGTGCTACCCACAATACCATGTTAAACACGCGGGGCTGCAATGATCAGCGATTGGCTAACGTACTCGTTTCCTAGATGAGCGCGTGCCCTGCCATGCGTGTACAAATGTGTACAATGCCGATACATAAACCAGGACATCGAGTATGAGCACGCTAGAGCGCATAAACAACTTGCTTCCCGATGTCTCTATGCCGCGGGATGTCTCTAGAGCGAACCATGAAGGTTCTAATGACGAGCCACTGAAGAACAAACGTATAAATATATATCATAACAAAGTCTGGTTGGCAAACTTACACTTTGCCACATAGCCACGAGACGTAAGCAGTAAGAGGAGGATAGTCAAGACCCCAGTACTGCAAGTCATACGTGTACCATTCGTTGACGGGGAGGTGAATGGTAAGCTCCATCCAATGCCGCTGGGCTTCGTAATCGCCAAACATAGGGGGCGTGCCGTGGCCTGTCGAGTATATTGATATTAAAGTGTGTATTTAGTGATTCTACGCACCAGAATACGTTCCGAACCCGATGCACCATTTCACCAAGGTAGATGCAGCGATGGCTGAAGGAACTACCCAGTTCTTCATGTTATGCCGATGCATCCACCTCACCCACCGCCTTCCAGCCCCATGATTTGCCTGATCATCGACTGGAACAAGCGCCCTCGCATCCAACGTGGATGATGCGCCGGCGGCAGTTCTTTCGTGTTCCATGAGAGCGCTGAAGCTACTAAGTCGGTTGCCCGCCCTGCTATTCGGGAACACAGAGCCTACTGACGACGCGGACACAGGGGATACAGAGGTTGGACCTCTATTGGACCATTCGCCTTCTGAGGACGCGTCGAGTCGAAGCCAATGGAGGCTCTGCGATACCTGCAGGAGATGTCGGCGGGGAATGGGGGCGATGATTTCAGCGCGTTCAGTTTCGGAGCTGGGTTAGATATAAGTACTGGTGAAGCTGGACTGGGTGTTTAAGAATGATATGTACCCTACACTTTTCATGCTGGTGATGGAGGCACGAGTTCGAAGGTTGGATGTTCTGTGCTTGGGGAGAGAATTCAAAGAAGTCGTGCGATGCCGTGATAGTGTACGTCGTTTGCGGCTTTCTACCGGCAGTTCTGCGGGCAGAACATCAGACGCTTCATCCATGCTGAGGTGACTGTAACTCGCTAACTTGCTAAGCTATGTAAGCTCTGCGGATACAAACTGCTTCCACGTTATAACCGCCGGCTCGGCTTTTCCCCAACTTCTGCTGGCAGGTCCAAGGAACGCATTGGTCCGCATGTGATCTTCTTTTTTGCCCTGCCGCCTTGTCTCCTCTATGTCTCGAAGTTATCGTCCTATTCGTCGCGCACATCGAGCAAGGGCAAAGATCGCGCCAGCATGAATAACAATTGTATTTTTACTGTCACGTCAATTGGTCAAAATCTCGAGGGGAACAAACATGGTGTGTTCTTACGAAAGTCCTGCCAACTAGCAACTTGAAAGCCTGCTAACAAGCTACTAGGAAAGTACATCGCTTTGAACAAACTGGTAGGAAGGACGGCCCTCCTCGCTGGTATCAACCTTCTAATTGACGGAAGTACTATGGCTAACTGAAAAAAGGCGTTACATCCGAGACCCGTATAAATGGCACCACCTGTAGGAATACCCTCGATGCTATTAATGGTAACCATCATGCGCCTGGCAGCACATGCCCACCTCCTCGCAATTGCACTATCAATGTTTGGGTTCAGTCCTTGTGCGGATAGATGTAAATGACTCCTGTGGTAGGAACAATCTTGAGCGCTAAGCTCTGCTTCGAAGACACCGATCCCTTGGATCCAGAGTGCGATGTGGCGCCATCGGTATCACGGGAGCTGTGCTGTGAAGGAGAGGTTTGCCTTTTGGAATGTAGGGATGCAGGTGGCGCGCTTTGCCTCTTGGAATGTATGGAAGCAGGTGGTGCGCTTCGCCCCTTGGAATGTAGGGATGCAGGTGGCGCGCTCTGCCCCTTGGAATGTAGGGAAGCGGGTGGCGCGCTCTGCCTCTTGGAGTGTATAGAAGCAGGTGGTACACTTCGCCTCTTGGAATGTAGGGAAGGCGGTGGTGCACTTCCACCCCCTCCCGAATGACGGGACGTCACGCCATCCGCTGGGATAGAGGGACTACTTTGAGCAAGCGTTCGTTTCTCTGAGCCTTTCGGTTTCTCCGGGACCTCCTCTTTCTCCACTTTCTCTGTCTTCGCCTTCCCTTTCTCCGTCTTCCCTTTCTCCACAGGCTTCTTTTTCTTCAGGACCCTCTGTTTCTCCGAGGGCGTCTGGACCTTCTGCGGGACCTTCTGTTTCTCCAGGACCTTCCAATCTGCAACTGCACCAGTGCAGTCAACGAGCCATATCTCTGATCCAACAAAGTCTGCCATGGCACGAAATTCAGGTGCAGCACCATCTAGTGCACAGTTTAGCGCAACCCCTGTGATACCTCTCTGTTCGAGGACTCTTCCCGAGTCTCGCAGTTTATCGGCGAGTTGAAGGCGTTCTCCGCGGACAACTTCATGCAGGTAGAACAAAGCCATGTGCGGAAACGAGTGGCTTGCGGCGTGTATCTTTTTTTTCTTGAGGTGCCCCATGATGTCCTCGTGTAAATCCATGAGCTCCTGGGACCTGGACATGTCGACGAACAGCGAGCTCAGGTAATTGATTCCGACTTTGATAGACTCAAAATACACGGGTGGCGCCTTGACGATTTGGGGAAGGAGTTCGGCGAGAGGTAGGCTAGAGGAAGAGGAAAAAGTTGCGAGTGTGATATGTGGGTCGAACTTCGGGTATGATCTGGATGAGTGAGTCTTTGAACTATATGATGGTGGTCGAAAACTCATCAGACGCTTTAGTGCTTTGTACTCTGGTTCCGATGGAACGAGCCACAGAGCATGTACTAGTAGGTGATACGTTAGACTGACTGTCCTGCCCCACGAACGAGAGGTTACCCACCCATTGGAAATTTCTTGTTGGATTGGCGGGATGAGGGCAAGTTTGTCGATGATGAACCTGGGCTCTGAGGAGGTCAGGTCAGTGGCTGCTGGCAAGTCCAGACACACCAGAGCAGAGAGGTGAGAATCACATTTCGGAGGTCGACCAAACTAAGCAACAGCTTCTAATTGATAACTGCTGCAACTGCGAATCGCAATATAGTCTTTGACTCGATGCCGCGGACGAGAAGCAATGATGCTATACAACCTGTCTTCCTTGAGAGATAAGAGTTTGACACCACTCGACTTTGACCATGGTAGTATAAGTAACGCTGCTCATGAGCGCGTGAGGCCTTGAGGCATTCAAGTTGCGGCGCTGAGGAACTTGCTCTACTAATAGTGCCAATGGAAACTTTAGTAGTATGTCATTATTGGCAGAGTGGGTCATTGCGTTGAGTCTTTCCACGTTATAACCGCCCCAGTCTCTCCTGGTCCCTGGATGAAGAATCAAGATAGTCGTTCCTTCTGTATTAGGACCACCCTGCTTCGGCTGCAATTTGCCGGTGTCATTTTTCTTTTGTCAGCTTGACCCCCTTTTCTTTTTCTCCTGCTGTGATTCCTGTGAAATGCGCCACGTCTGCAGACAACTTTTTATGGTAGTACAGAAATATGGTTACCCTCATGACTTTGAGGTATGCCAGGAACGAGAATGGCCGCATCTGCATATCCAGAGTCCTGACACTAGCAAGCCACTACGCTGCTAGTGTAAGGACGGCTCTCGTCGCTGGTATTTAACAATACTTACTATGTCAGTGACATATGCTGCATGCCAACGCAGTGGAAGCAACAGTTGGGTCCACCTCCCCCTACAGAAGTGGAACCACCACACTGCAGGGGGTGGGTTCCTAACCATCAGAATGTAGGATGCTATTTCCGATATTGGTCCGGGACACGCAGGCCCAACCTTAATTTGACCATCAGGAAGTTCAACATGGGTACATATTCTCAATATCTACTACGTTACAGGGAGTACTAGTAGGCCAACGCGGACGCAAGCACCGCAAACATTAGTGAGTAGCCGCGAGAGTTCTATCCGTGGTATAGTCCGCGACGTGGAAGTTGTAATCGAAGATACTAACGAAAAAAATCATTGTAGAAAACACCCTTATTCATGGCATGACCCGTATGAATACCCTCGGTGCATCAACGGTAACCATGATATCCCCATTCCTGCCTCCTCGCAAGTCCAATGTTCGGGTTCATTCCTTGTGCGTAATGATATGTATGACTCCTATCATTGAAAGGATCTTGAGCGCAAAGCACAGATTGAAAGAAATATGCTACCTTGGGTCCTGTGAATGATATGGCGTCGTCGGTATGACAGGAATTGTCCTGTAAAAGAAAGGTTCGTCCCTTTGAATGTAGGGAGCAGGTGGCACCCATCCACATAGTCCCGGGTAATTGGGCGCCATTGCCACCATAGGATTGTGCCTGTAAAAGAAAGGTTCGTTGATTGGAATGCGGGGATCGCGTTGAACGAGCTTTCGTTTCTCCAGGACCCTCCAATCTGCCACTGCACCAGTACAATCGACGAGCCAAACCTCTGATCCAACAAAGCCTGTCATGGCATGAAATTCAGGTGCAGCACCGTCCAGTGTACAGTTTAGTGCAATGCCTGTGACACTTCTTCGTTCGACGACTCTTCCCGAAGATCGTAATATATCGGCAAGTCGATGGCGTTCTCCCCGGATGGTTTCATCCAAGTAGAACAAAGACATGTGTGGAAATGAACGGCTTGTGGCACGTATCTTGTGCACTTTCTTAAGGTGTCCCACGATGTAATCATGTAAATCTAGGAGCTCCCGAGACTTGGAAACGACGACGGACAGTGAACCCAGGTAGCTGCTTCCGACTTTGATAGATTCGAAATACACAGGAGTCGCCTCGATTAGAGGAAGGAGTTCGGCAAGAGGTAGGCTAGGAGGAGAAGAGAAGGTGGCGAGTGTGATGTGTGGGTCGAAGTACGGGTATGATCTGGATGAGTAAGTCTGTGAACTATATGGCTGTGGTCGAAAGTTCATTAGACGCTGGAGCGCGCCGTACTCTGGTTCCGATGGAACAAGCCACAGAGCATATCCTAGGTGATACATTAGTGTGACAGTCCTTCCTGACGAACGAAAGGCTGCATACCCATTGTGAATTACGTGGAATTACAGGATATAATGGTGGTGGCGAATACAAACTCGGAGCAGGGAAATGGAGATAGTATCGCAATATTGGGTAAGGATATGTCTCTCTGTCTAGGAGTCATAGAATATTTATGCAGTTTTCTGAGCAGAGCCGCCGCAAGAGGAAATGACCGGAGCGCATCATCTTACCTTAATTTTCCCTAGATAGCTGACCGGTTCAGCACTTACATATACAGGAACTGCCTGCCAGGTTGGTAATAGGAACCGGCCAACTGACCTGAATTATACTCCGCTGTTTCGAAATTCATATCGATCAGAGATTCCTGATCATGATGTGGGTGAGTGTGGATACAACCAACTCGGGACCCTACCGTAGCCTGTTGTTACTCGTAGGTCATATCTGCGTACCCCGGCCTATGGGTTGTGGATTAGCCAAACTCCGACGAAGCTCCGAAACTACCTTTTATGCTTTACTAATTTACGCCATTCGATGGCCCAAAATCTGGGTTTCGACGAGCATCCAGAAAAGAGTGGGTAGAAACCCAATCAGATCTTATCCACATTTATCATTGGTAAGATTTTAGTAGGAATCCTTCTTCCGAAGTTAACCGTTAACAACAATGACCGAGCAAATAGGCAGTGGGTTACTGCATGCCCAGGAAGATGTCATCAACAGACGAATCTTTCCTAAGCTGACAGAAAAGCTGTTCTGGGGAACTCGAATAGTCACCTTCCATGCCGCCACACAGACAGGTATCGTCGCTAATGAACCATAGGATGAGCACATTCCAAGTGGCGAGAGCTGGGTAAATGGGTGTCACGGTGTGTTATAAAATAGCTCTGGTCGTCTTTGATCTTCATATCAACTCTCTCGACAAGACATTTGGTTTCTCCTCATTTTCACTGAACACCTTCTCCCTTGCACTGTCTCTGCTGTACGAAATGTACGCTCCTCCATACGGCGGTAATACTCGGTTCGCAGGACCAAATGATATTTGTCTTCAATGCATGAAGTATCCAAAGCGTAAAGACTTCACTTTCTGCTCAAAAGATTGCTCGACGGCGGCAGCAAGAGCGGCCCCGAAGCTTATCAAGATACCATCGAATCATGTGATGTATCAGAGCGGTACGTGACACACCTTCTCATCCTGTTAGCTGTAGAGTAACCATAGCATCCATTCTCGTAGTGCAACATGACTTTGAGTCTTCCTGGTATGCACCAAACAAGCCCAATATTCTTGGTATTTGCTTGATCACGTGGAGTGCGAACTCGCGCTCTTCGTTCGATAATTATCGGCACGTGTGCTTCAATCCAGTGAATCCAGCGAGGGGAGTACCCACTCATACTGTTTTCAGGGACAGCGTGCAAAGGCGAACAAATATTCCCTGCGGAAATGAAGTCAAGCGTTTCCGTGCGGAACGGCGAGCTTGCCACCTTGGTGAGCCCGGACAACTCTCATTATGTCACCACCGCGATTGCAGGCTATGCGATGCGATACGTACTGGCTTCAAATCCAGCCTCGCGCACAAACGGAAGGTCCCACCGATGGGGTATGATTCTTCCCTTCTTGATGGCAGCTTAGCTAATGCGACTTCTAGTCCCGGCATCAGACTTGGTCATGGCATCTACACAACTCCGACGTCGTCCAAGTGGGTCCCTTTTCTCACCTTTTATGGATTGCATGTTCCGAATCACACCCGAAATTTATTCCAGAGCCTTTGATTATGCAGTCAATATACACAATCAGTCTAGGGTCAAGACCGTCATTTATTCTCGAGTTGTACTCGGTAGATCGTTTATGATGGTTAACGAAATGCCTTCGCTGTGGAGCCCCCCTCTCGGGTTTGACTCCGTCAGTTTATTTTTCATACACTTGGAGAATGTAATTAAATAATGTATGATTTAGGTTGAAGGACGTCCTGGACCGGGCAGTCAATTTGATGATCTGGAATGCGTCGTGTACGACGAAAACGCCATCCTACCGGCCTATCTTATTACGCTTGGATCCTGCACCTGATTTGCGGTAATATTTTTTTCAGTGCTGTTTTCTTCTCTGGATGTCGCTCCGTGTTTCACGTACATATATTGACGTTGCGCGGAACCGTGAAACATGCTGGCAAATTTGAAAAGAATAAATTTTGTCAACACCTACATACTCTGAGGTTGATCTACCGGGACCTGCACACGTAATGCCGTCAATGGTGGAAGTGCACCCAGGCTGGATGTATGGTTAAAATTACCTTGCTTGCAAGGTACTATTCTTGCACCTTGGAATTCTTTTTCCCGCCCTCCTGGTCCTTTTTATGGGCACGTGATAATTGCCTCCTTCAGTTGAAAAGTAAATCAGCGTTGAACCTTGGGCAAAGTTCGCTGCTTTGTAGTAGCGTTCATTCCCCGTTTGATTTCGAGGGCCATCCTCAGAATTGATATAGATAGCAGCTGTCCGCCAGGCTTGAGCTCGCTATTGATATCGACTAGGCATCGAACCCGTTCTGCTGTTTCGATTGATCGTTTTACCACATATAGGCTTAATTACGGGCAGCACGACGCTGGATTTCAGCGAGTCTGGTATCCGTAGTGCGAGGACCTTGTGTTTACGAATCTTCTCATCCGGAGCAGCCGAAATCTCTGCAATGCGGCCACTACTCGATACTCCCAAAGTGTCAGACTCCTCAGTCCAGCTGTCCGCCAGGCTCGAGCTCGCCATTGATATCGACTAGGCATCGAACCCCTTCT
>LVVM01001849.1:0-20811 GCA_001882365.1 Rhizopogon vesiculosus
GGCGGGTCGATGGCAACGACCCAGGTTACCACTACCCCATTAATGCCCGAAAATGACAGGGCATCATGGTACTCAGATCTGCTACTTACATATGTTACAAACTTGGATTTACCTGACCTTCTCAGAACGAAGAAATAGTCTGAATGTACCCGCCATTGCTCCTAAACTGTGCAACAATTTTTCCACCGTAGTTCACTACCACATCTCTCTCACGACCTGCAAGATCCTGATCAATTATGAAGGTCACTGTCGTCGGCTTGCCTGCATTCCACGCAAGGTCGACAGTGATCCCCCCACGTATGCGCGCACCTCTCATTTCGCCGGACGACCAAGCGGGCGGAAGTGCGGGAAGAAGCGTAACCTGGAGCGGAATGCCGATGTTAGCAACATCAGGTGCTTGCAGGAGCGCGTTCTATTTATTTGGCAGAAGGTTCAGCTGCAAAATTCACAAAAAAAACTTTTAATCTTACCAATACAGCAGCGGGATACCCCAGGTTTGCATCAATCTGGAATATAGTCGAGCCAGCCGTGTACAGGCTAAAGAGATTTGGCGCAAAATTCCTCTCGATCGCGTACTGAATGGCATCAGCTTCAGTAACATGATATATATGCCGACTCTCACAGTAAGCCCCTTGTAGAATTCAGTCTCGTTGGCAAGCTGAGCCCACGCTGCAGCCCTCCAAACTTTCTCCCATCCTGCATCTGCGTCATCGCCAGTTCCCATACCTCTATAGGTCAGACTGATCGCCGCAGCATTCAAAATATCTTCTTTGGTATAATTCATGAAGGTTCCGTCGATGATAAGGCCACCTTGTAACGAAGGAGAGTAAGACGCGATCGCATAACCAGGATATAACTAGTGAGGATTGTGAGCTCAGGATAGATTAGTTGGAAGGCAAAGGCCTACGCCAATCAGATGACTGAGATGCCTATGGGTATCGTGGATCACATCCATGTCAACTTTCCACTCTGGATTTGGTATTGGTATATCGTTAATATGCAGATGACGAGAAAGCAACCTTGCAGTTGACCCCAAGATCCGATACGCAGCCCTTTATCCATTTGTACGCGTTTGGAAACAACCGCTGTGAAAGCCATTAGCAAAAGGCGATACGAATGGAGGGCAGATCCTCACCGTCCAGGAATGCAGTGTCTGTATCACCAGCTGCCTCATAACCTTGCTCGATGACATTGAAAAGCTGCCATATCAGCTGTTGAGCGTGTGAACAACCTGCAACAATGATTAGCAACGTTAACGACTACCCAGAAACTAACTGACCGAGAGTGATAGGGACCTGCTCTGGCGAATTGCATGGTACAGTAACAAGTGTCAGATCATTGAAGTACAAGTCCTCGACAAGCTTCTCTAGATGGAAGCTGGCAACAGACTGATATAAAATTCAGCCGAGCTTTGCTCGTTAAAAGTCGCTTATTGGAGCACCTTGACCAACGGCCATCCTTGTGTCTTCCACCAGTCAACGTCATTAGTATAGTCGAAATGATCCCACGCATGTATCATCTATAATCGAATTAACCAGGTGCAGTGCAGGACAAACCGAGAATACGTACCATCCAAGCATTAGATTCTGAGAACTTAGGCATAAGCACACAGTCAGCAAGAAAACTTAGAAAAGTCCATCGTACCAGGATAATTGGCCCATTGAGCGGAGTTCCCACCGAGCTTCATACCAGTATGGCCGAAGATCTGAAGTTTTTCATCAACCCTAGAATGCGCCCCAACTCTGTAAACGCACATTCATTTCACCGTGTGTCACGAATCCTTCACTGATATTGTATAGAACCTGAGCGGTGTACGCGCCGCGAGGACCCCAGGTATTCTACAGAAGAGGTGGGGTTAACTTCCTTCGGCGTGCCTCTGACATGGTCATCTTTGTAAGGATATTACCTGAATATAGTCAAAGAGTGACTTGGTCACGTCCATATTAGACATTTCGGCGGACCAATAGTTCATTTGAATGTTGATATTGGAGTCTGCTCGTGGAATCAGTTCACCTTCTTTTCTAGAAGGCAGTATGTTTACGATAATCTGTTGTTGATATGATCAGGACTACGGTTAACCTACACACTAAACCATTTACCAGCGCCCCAGGGGTTCGAATACCCTTCCGCCCATTTACCCTGTAAATTTGCGGGTAGGATACCTCTAGCGCTGCTCGCCAGGAGGTATCTCCCATAATTGAACAAAACCCATTCCAAGTAAGGGTTCCCAACTGAAGCCTGGTATTCAGCCAGAATTTGATTTGTGGGGGTATTCAAATCCGGAGTCTGCCCCAAATCAAGTGAGAAAGGGGTAACAATAGAGGTATAGTCCTTGATATGCTCATCCAGCAACTCAGCGTAAGAGGGCGTGCGCATGTTAGCGGACGAAAGTAGTGCGGCGAGACTGTTGTGAGGGTCCGGTCCCTGAAATGAGTAGTTGGCAGCCGTATTCCCAGCAGTCATGTCGTAATCCGTGCCTCCGAACCAGCTAATCCACGCCTCGGATACACCAGTGACGGTCAGTGTAGCATTAGGCGGGTTTGACCCAGGCACCTCAGAGCAGGAGACAATTCCACCAGGAGCCTGTGCCTGCGCAAGGATCTCATAAAGCAAACCTGGGATGGAGACATAATTCCTAATGATCAGTGTTGCGTCATCCAAGCAGGTTACGTTCGGTGCTGGGAGGCCAGTCTCGGCGACAGTATATGCATAAGTAAGAGCTGGAAGGACACCAGAATCAGTAATGTTAAGGTATTGCACGCATCCTTGAAGCGGGTGAGAGCAGAAGGATTCCCTGAGAACGGTTGTCAGACCAGGACCATAAAACGAGCAGGGAATTATAAACCGGAGAAAAGTTGAGCTTCCATCAGACCAGGTGGTACGAGACACAGCTTCATTCAGGTCTAACCACCTTGCATATTCCGAGAACGAGCCGGTTGAATCCAATGTTGCGAGCAAGTATCCTGCGCTAGCATATGAACCTTGAGTAGGCGACCCAGAAAATTTAGTAAGTACAGATAGTGGGACGTGAAATTTCGCTCAAGAGTGCGAAATGTATCTACTTACCATATGCGCCGGAGGGTGTCATGATGCGGTCAATATCTTAATGGCGGAATGATGGGAGCTGTACTATCGGACAAAAATGGGGAACATACTGTCAATTGTCCCCGTAGAACTGGAAAATATAGTTTCGCGAATGTTTTGCATATGCTCAGCCATTTGGGTCTGCTGGGAGGGAAAATGATTTCCTCCATTGTACGACTGTGTGAAAGAGTTAGCGCGTCGGGGCCAAGACATTCCATGTCCTAGATGGCTCGCAAACAGTAATACGTACGGGATCCTGGAAGGGACCTCCTGACCACAGGGACTCAATGTTGAGTTGAGTGACTTCGTGGCTAGTACCACCAGGTAGCATTGCTATGGAATTGTATACTTATTGGCAATTGTAGTACCCCGACCCAAGATTACGTACCACCCAAGTATCCATTCCCGATGGGTAGGAAATCCTGAGCCCATATCATCCCAGGCGTAGTGTACCAGAGACCGTTACCTGAGCTCGGAAAAGTAGGAGGCGCGAAACGCGACGATGAATCATACGTCACGACGTTCAGAATACTCAGCAAGCGTTGCAGAGATACTTGGACAGGGTATGGGAGAGTTCCACGGAGAGTCGTGAAACCTAGGAGAAAAGAGGACCAGACGCAGTTGGCGAGGACTTGAAAGAAATCCATCTTTGCCTATCGAAACCTTGTAAGCAAACAAATAGAGGTATCTCTGGAGGACACTCGTGATTCCTTTTGCTGCGGGGATTAATGCGATAAACCGGTGGGGGGGATGGAACCCGTCAGATGCGGTATGGTCAATAATATTGATAGCAACAGACCCCGGCCGACGGCTCGATTCTGAGAAAAGCACGCAACGCCGACATGGAACTGTTTGCGGCGTGCGGTGACATCCCCCAAACTTGCTCGGAGTACGTACATTCAGCTCGTCGCAATTATTATTACATCTACAGTCAAAATAAACATCGCATTAATGGGGTAGTGGTAACCTGGGTCGTTGCCATCGACCCGCCGGGGGTTCGATTCCCTCTTAATGCAGGATGATTTTTTTCTCTTGGTTTTCTCGGTCGTTTTTTTAATTAACGCATGCAAGTTCTACATAGTCCCCTAGGCCGACCTGAAGACGGTCATTCCTTCTGTATTATGTGCACTCTCGAAGTGTTTCAAATTTCATACATTGTGTCGCGACTCACAGATCCTTCTCGTAGTAAGCAATAAGGGAAGGACAGCGTAGTTTAAGCAACTTTGACCCCTCCCCATGCAACTTTTGGTCCGGCCGTTCTTGGCGCTCCCTCCACCTTTGGCACATCAACACTCTTTTTCTGAACAGGAGGAGCTGTACGGGGTGGTAATGGTGATGCCTTAATGCCATCAAGCACACGCGCTGTATGCTCCGAATTACGGATGAACCACCCTGCATATCGGCGTCCAACCGTTGACTCTGCGATATGGACCATATTCTAGATGATTGTGTCAGCTCTTCCAGGTGACAGGAGAACGAAAGTAGCAAACCTGGTCAATCACAAAGTTCAGGTCGCTTATGGACATCCAGTCCCCGCCAAGTAAACTCTCAGAAGGTCTTAACCCTCCCTCATTATCCTTCTCTCCATTTGCGGCAGGCCCAGTGATATTCACGCGCCCAACACATCGTCCAGCGTTTTTCATTACCATCATCCAACTCAATACCTCCTCTTCGTCCGCACCAGCACCCGAAGTATCAAGGAAACCGGTAAGTTTCTGTGCATCGAGGCTTGTATAGAGCTTCAGGAGACTCTTAAGGCTCGGGACGGGTGTAAGTGACAGGAAATGCGAAGACATGGCACGGAGGTGTCGCTGGGTTGGATCGTTGAGGATCGTATTAGGACTTTGTGAGGTCGGGGAGGTCGGTGTGGGTGGGTTGAGCATTGAAGCAAGGGCGGCAGGGTCGTCGTATGGCGGGGAGTTGGCGGAGATAAATTTGGGACAGGCATACAAGAAAAGCTCTTCGAACGTTGACAATCCTTCCTCGCTGTGTGCATTGGGAATATTCAGTGACTGTACTTTGGATGATAGTATGAGATACATACCCTCGACCCATACGCCCAATCTGCTCGCCATAACGCTCACGCACAATATTCATTACGTTGTCATCAAGCCTAGTCGGTGCCAGCACATGACAGAGTGCCAGCAGAGCATACATCCGATCTGCTGTTTTATTGATCTAATGTAAAGTGAGCAAGAATGGCAAGAGAGGTAAACACCAAATTTCTCGCCTGATCATACTGGTAACTGCGAGTGTGATATTGTCGCGCTCGCATCACCCAGTTAAGAACGCCAGTGAAAACACGAGCTGCATCAGGAATTCTTCGCAGCATAAGGTAGCATATACCGGCATGATAAGCTGTAGAGACGTGTACAGCTGTAGGCGCGGTAAAGGGAGCCTTTTGGCCGAGCCCAACATTTTCCATGACCTTCAAGGCAAGCGTGAAATCACCAAGGAGAACATGCACGCGCAGAAGGCCGATTATGGAGAAATATCCGAGCATACGATATAAAGGTTTTGTCCCGTATTCACCGACTATTTCTCTGTTAGCAGAATCGGTCAAATCGAAATAGATTTTCAAATGAACTAACATACTCTATTTCCTCGTCACTTTTCCCCTCTGCACGTGCTTTGAGCCATTCATTCGCGCGACTCTTTTGGATGAGGGAATAAAGAACGTTGAGCACAGAATATGAGCTCCAAGCCTGGGCGCCGCCTTCTGATGCAAGCATGGCCAACTCATCATCGGTTTTTGATGCAGGACGCGAACGGAAAAGAGAGAACGATTGGAACTGATAAATGAATTCGTCGATGATGTCCCACAACCAGTGTGCGGGGAGGGATAATTGCACAGGTCCGTCGGAGTCTACCGAGTCTCAGAAGGATTATGAAGCTGCATTTCAGAGACGTACTGAGAAGGTAGTTAAACAGCTCGCAGCTATTCTCATAGGAATGGAACCGGTCGTCGACGTTGGGTTGGAGCCTCGAGTAAACATGTCGGTAATACAGTTCACGATACAAGATGAGGAAGATTTGATCGTCGTTGACCAATGGTGCAATTGTCTCTGCTTCTGGCCACTCCGTTTTTGCGTAGTATTTCTCGGTGAGACGGGTCCAACCTGACTCGTAAGCAACAGTTATCTCCTGAAGGTTATTATCCAAGACAGCTTGGTGAAAGTGGACGATGAACTAAGAGTCACTCAGCAGAGGATCATCATCAACCAATAGAGTACTCACGCGCTTTACGACATCAGGAATCTGTGCAAATGCAGCTTGCTGCGCAATGTGCTGTTGCATTGCTTGCAAGGCACCTTCATCGAGCTGAAGATTTGGGTCATCGTATAATTCATTGGTGGACGAGGGCAATGGAATTGGGATGTCGACGTCAACATCGTTAATATCATCATCCAGATCAGGTTCCGCAGCCCATAGCGCGACGCGTTGATGAGCCATTTTTTTTCTTGTGGACGTCTTCGACGGTGAGCAAGACTTGAGTTTGCGGATGTTTGCCACAATTCAGACATTCCTTCCTCATTAGGTGCGTGACCGGCACCATTCATCCGAGTTCATGCTCAATGCAACTGGTACACCGTGCAGTTATTCGCTCGTCGGCCAGTCGATCGTTCCATGGTTCCTCGTGTTGTGCAAAGCAAGAACTGTTTGAGGAGTGGCAGCGTCCGCTGAACAAGACACAACTCAAGGCTATTTATAAAGCCCAGATGCGAAATAATCCTAAATACAATCGACGATTCCAACAGGATGCGACCGTTTTGCTTCGTCAAGTGAGCTGCGTTCGTCCGCTCAAGCTAAAGCTACTTATAGGTTTTGGAAGGCATATTCGCGGACGACAGAGGAGCGTCACTTCGATAAAAGAACTCTTCAACAGCTGCGTAATATCATACAAGAGCGTGCAGGGGACAGGTTCGATGTAGTTGACATCAGCACCCATACCTATGCCCTTCCTCTTAGAAGGCAGCCGGCTGAATTTCTCATAGTGGTAAGTTACAAACCACGGTTCTTACCTGAACTCACGCCGTTACGGACAGGACAACAAATATCCTAATGGGTGCAGGCCTGATGTTCTGGATGAATGTCTCATCATGTATGATGCCAACACTTTTACGGCCCTGCTGGCAGTGCACGGTTTCAAGTGCTTCGGACAGTATGTGCCTAAGAAATGGCCAGACCAAAACGTCTTCGACATATCGGAACACGGAAAGGAACGAGAAAGCAAAGAAGGTTACGAGGCACCCGTGACACTGCATGTTAGCAGTTCAGCTGAGCAGTCCATGAATGGACGTCGCAACCTGTCTTCTATAATACCCTCCATATCATTCTCTGTCACCCTTCCTCATCCGGCGGTCCTTCCGCTTAACAGATTACTAGGGATATATTTCCGCATTGCCCCAGAACTCCCTCAGGCTTGGGCTTTGATTGTCTTGTGGGTGCGGTCTTTGGGTCTTGGGACTTCTACGCCAGGCATGAAGTCAGTGGATGACATTCTAAACGCCCGACTTCTCGAAGGGCGGGACATTGCGTCCCAATCTTTGCATACTTACGTCGAGGAACTGAGCCCTACATGTCTTGCTTTATTATTTCTTATACACCTTGTGGTCAGTGTCTTCTGGTTCCATTCACCGTTTTGCCATCTTCACAGCCCTTCAGGAAGCGCGACGTCTGCCCAATCTATTTGATGCTGTAGTTCCTCAGGAGAACGAGCCCCAGCATATCTGGGTTCCATACACCTACCATTCCTCGTCACGTCATTCAACCCATGGTCACGCACAAGCCACACGGCAAATGGAGCACCAATGTAGGCAATCGTACGCTCCAAAAAACAAATTGGTGACCCACAGGACAGCAGCCCATCCACAACGCAATTGGGTGCAGACCTCTACGCAAATTGACACAGCTTTTGCGGGCCACGCAGTCAATTTTAAATTCGGGGTCAAGATTCCGAAGTTAATCAGTACATTCTTCGAGTGAGTGGTGGTTAGCCTTCGCTACCTACGAAGCTAATAGTAAATAATAAGGTACTTGTCCGCCTGCGCGGAGTCTCGTTACTACTACTACTCGCTTCGCAGAGGTGCCAGGGTTCCGAGAGATATACCATCTCGCTTACGAGTCCGACGTCAGGAATCTACGATGCAGATAGAGCAAATGCAGCCTGCAGAGCATACTCCCCAGCGTCAGCCTGAATCCTGGAAGTTAGACCGATTGGTTGTTCAGGATCCATTTATCAGCACTCATGTGAGACTGGCCTTGTTGCGCGTTTTTTCAGTCACTCTTACCACAATCACAGAATCATGCTGCATTGTTATCTAGTGTCACGTTGCATCGAATCACGCAGTGCGCGAAGTCGGCGCGAAGGTGGGTCGTCCGTGGGCATCCGTTGTGGGCTATGTTCGGACCACATCTTAAATCATCTATCGTTCCAAACGCCTTCTTCCAGCAGCCTCAAAATGGGGCAGATGCTAGGACCGAGGCGTGTGACGGGGACAATCGCCAAAGTCTAAAGAACTCCGATGCAGCAAAGACGACCGACAGCTCCGCGAGTGCTGCGGGTCCCACTAGAGAATCTCCTCCTCACGTGCCGGACATAGGCGAACGCCTTTGGGGAGGGCTTATCGGTATCCAGACGCAAGCTGCAGACCGTGCACGCGCAGAGTCCGAGATGCTTCAGTTATTGGAGAGCGAAAGGATACATGCGAAACCCAACAAGGGTGGAGAAGTAGCAGGTCGGTCCAGTAGCAGCCCTAGGCTCAAGCCTCCAAGACACCGCGCGGGCAAGTTCTCACGTGGCATGCACACAAGCGCTACATCGTCGCTGGCCAACGATAAGACGATCAAGGGAGCTGCCTGTAACCCCAAAAATGTAATTTTCTTCCTTTTGAATTTGCCCACATATACGCTAACTCCCTGTTCTTCGTGGTAGGCCAATCATCCCCTAATTGAAGTTGGTGTGTCTAGCGAACTATCCGTTTTCTTTTCTCGTTGACTCATCGTCTCTGGTCTTACGCCTGCCTGCTGTTAGATTTCCCACCGATTGACAAGAACTACAACGTTAGCTGGAATCGCGACAAGACAAATACAAGAGATCAACTAATTCGCAAAGTTAGAGATGTCATCAAACACAAATATGGACCAAGGTATGATGTGCAACCCTATGGAAGCTCAGTGTATATGGTCGGGCATGGTGTGTCAACAACGGACAATGGCGACCTGGATCTTATTGTGCTTGTGAGTCATTAATGCCGACTATTGTGTTGATGGCTCTGATTGTTGGCAGGATTCCAAGTGGCCACAAGGTTTTACTCCGGAAATAGATATGAAGCACTTACCTCGTATGTTCCAACCATTCAATTGAGACATCAATTATCCTAACCACTAGAAGTTATTTACGATACCAGGTAAATTATAGCCATGCCGTAAGCCACAGTCATCTGAGCTGATCAAACGGTAGAAAACTTGCTAGGGTAATGCGATATACAGGCTTCACCGATATTCAGGCAATTGCCCGGGCACGGGTTCCCATCGGTTCGTCATCGCGAATTGCGATAGTTATACCGCGCTCCTCACCTTCTATCTCAATTCTTAGTCAAGTTCACTGATTCTGCATCTGGACTCAACGTCGACATCAACGTAAACGAGAGACTGGGATTGCTGAACACCGACCTTGTCAAGACGTATTGTGATATCGTTCCCGGTCTTCGTTGTTTAGTATCTGCCATCAAAAAATGGGCACGTCCACGGGCCCTCAATCAACCCTCCGCGTCAACTTTCAGTTCCTACGCCCTGGTGCTGATGACGATTGCATGGCTTCAGGTGCGCTTTGAATTTTATCAGCTGGCCCAAATGAACCTTAGTATCTGAGAGACAGGGGACATGGCACCCAAGTTACAAGTTGGCCTCCAGCCAATGAAAGCCAATGATCTTTTCTGGATGCGGCCACCGAAGCCATCAAAGCGGATACCTTGCGATACACGTTATCACAAGTCCACGACATGGGTAGCACCACCTGTGAGCACCAGCCTGGACAACCTCGTAGGGCAGTGGTTCAGGTGAAGGACAGTTGGAAAGTTTTCCACTTTATGACTGAGATTTCATCTCAGATTCTGGGCTGGCTTTCAGTTTTCGCGCCATGTGATCGACATCAAGCGGGGAGGCATTTACCCCCGCATTCCGCATTTCGAAGGAGCTGCGGACTATGACGATGTTCTCCGGGGTCCCCGATCTGAAACACGAAATAACTGGTCAGTGTTCCTCGGTCCGGATGTGGATTCGACGACAATGTTAGAGATTTATCCCATTTCCGTTGTAGACCCTTTCATTCGATCCAGAGTAAGTGCGTCTAAAGAAGTCACACTCCCCACTTAACACGTATTTTCTCAGAACGTTACCAAAGGTATTAACGTCAAATCGTTGAACTTATTTCAGGCCGAGTGCAAGAATGCTGCAGAGCTATTAAAACTTGGTGTTGATATGACGGACATCATTGATGGATTTGACTTGGTCGAGCAGGATTTCAATGGTTACCGGAAGGCTGGACTTCAGCATGTGGATAATATTGCCGGCAGTCATCCCGCAGCGGAGTCCCTTCTCAGGGAGGTTAGCGCCCCCATGTCGGTGGATGTCCCGAAGTTTAACGCCATCCATCACTGGCAACCATATAAATGTAATGACGCTCCGCAGACCAGCAATCACTCAAAACGTGCTGGTCTATCAGTAGGACAGATCCCGCTATCAGACGCCCTTGAATCATCTGGTGTAGCCGATGGAACTATTGCCAGTCGTCCGAGGGATGCACCTGAGCAAGTCAGGGACGATGAAGAAGGCTTTGGGCTAAAGCCGTCTTACTATGAAAATAATCGTCGCGTATAGTGTATTTACGTATCGTCGCCTTGATACGACATTACTTCTGAAAGCCATTTAATCCAAGAACTCTTCACAGCCTTTAAGCCATGCATACATTAACAGCGTGGGTCAAACACGCTGCCGAAACCTGTGCTACTGGGAGGTCATGAGAAGAAGATTCAAAGCTGTGACGGGGATATCTGATGCCGACTGTCTAGGCAGAGTATAGATCCTGGAAGGTTGGTGATGATTATTGATTACTCCTGCTTATCACATCTTATCTTGTCATATCGTATATATCTACGAGGTCGCTGTCCAGCGTTACCTGCCATCCACCCATCAGACTACCATTTTTCATTCACATTCTCACAGGTCAAACACCTTATTCATACTTGTTTCCTTACATCCAACATGTCCTGGAAACTAGGCACTTCCAAAAGTAAGTCTTTACCCGCCGGACCCCCTTTGTTGATCTCCCATCAACACCACCGGTCACTCTTTTCCATGAGTTCTCATGTCCTGACGACCACACAGAGTCCAAGGACCTCAAAGAAAATGGCGTCGTCTCACGATCCGTCACCCCCATACCGTCGCGGCCCACGACTCCAAAGCCCCCTGGTGCTCTCGACCAGCAAGCTCATCTTCGGTCCGGTATGCTCACGATTCGTATCTTCTCCGGTAAGGACACTTCTACTATTCTGCACGCGTACTAATGTCACCTGTATAGGACGCGGTCTCTCTTTAGCACCCGGCGTGCATGTCCCAGAAGTCATCCAAAAAGCCCTTGACAACCCACCTGCGCGGAGGCCGGCTAGCAACCGCGAAAGCATGCAGAGGAGGCGATTATGGTGGCTCCCATATGTCGTCCTCGAATTCGACAACAATCAAGTTCTCGTTGACGCTATGGGCGGAGATTTAGCCAATCCTGTGTGGTCGTACCGCGCAGACTTGTGCGTGGTTTTATGTGCGATGACTCTGGCATATCTTTGATTCTCTATATAGTGACGTGTCGCGCACATCGACAATATCGGTCTCAGCATATCTTAGGACGGCTGCTGCAGTGCACAGCCAGGAAGACATGGGAAACGACCTGCTTATGGCCCGGGTTGACCTTACCCCTGTGCTCGACGGACATGTAAGTACGAGTGTTTGTGTAGTGCTATCCCCTGGTTACACCTTTGCGCTCAGCATGCTTCCGATCAATGGTACACTGCTACCGCTGGCGCCGGCTCGTTCCACCTCAAGGTCGACTACAAACCAATAAGAAATGAGTCATTGACTATCGAAGCATTCGATCTTTTGAAAGTTATCGGTAAAGGGAGCTTCGGTAAAGTGATGCAAGTGCGCAAAAAGGATACACAACGGATATATGCTCTCAAGACTATCCGAAAAGCCCACATCGCGTCACGTCCCGGAGAAATCACACACATATTGGCTGAGCGGACCGTGCTGGCGTTGGTCAACAATCCATTTATCGTTCCACTCAAATTTTCTTTCCAAAATCCTGACAAGTTATATCTTGTAATGTCATTCGGTCAGTAATTTACCCTTACGAGGTTGGTGACAAATGTACTCATATCCACGCAGTAAATGGCGGCGAACTTTTCTATCATCTGCAGAGGGAAGGCAAGTTTGATCAGGATCGCAGTCGATTTTATGCCGCAGAACTTCTATGTGCGCTCGAACATTTGCATGGATTTAACGTAGTCTACCGGTGCGTATCTAATATAGGTGATTGTGCCCTGTTACTAACAGTCCCATAGCGACCTGAAGCCTGAAAATATACTGCTTGACTACACGGGTCACATTGCTCTTTGTGACTTTGGTTAGTACATGATAATCTGGTAGCTGAAGTGTTGGTTGACATTTGCTCAGGTCTTTGTAAACTCAATATGTCGGAGACGGAGAAAACAAATAGTGAGAATGGCTTTCAACTTATCGTCGAAAAGTTGTAACTGGTCCATGCAGCATTTTGTGGAACACCAGAGTATATCGCTCCAGAACTACTCGAGAGCCAGGGGTACACGAAGACCGTTGACTGGTGGACGCTGGGTGTTCTGCTCTACGAGATGATGGTGCGTCATTTGAAGAGATAGGGGTATTTCTCTCTATAACCTACCGTCAAACTCACAGACAGGCCTGCCGCCTTTCTATGACGAGAACGTGAACCTGATGTACCAGCGCATCCTCTCAGACCCCCTTCAATTCCCATCGGATATGCCATCAGAGGCTAGGAGCGTCATGATCGGTCTCCTTCAGCGTGACCCTACCCGACGTTTGGGAGCAAATGGTGGCGAAGAGATCAAGCGTCATCCATTCTTCGCAAAATATGTTGACTGGAACAGGCATGTATCCTCCTTTTCAATTATCTGGGCGTCACTCATGAATTACGTTAGGCTCCTCCACAAAAAGATTCAACCACCATTTAAGCCGAGTGTTGTGAGTAACCCATGATAATAACCATCTGTGTTATGACCTGACTGTCCTTCTAGGAGTCCGTACTCGACGTGGCTAATTTCGACCCCGACTTCACGAACGAGGATCCCCAAGATTCCGTTGTCGAGGACTCTGCTCTGTCATCCACTGTGCAAGAGCAATTTAAAGGATTCACATACAATCCCGCCAACGAGCACCTCAGCGAGAGCGTCAACTACGCACACGCAATGGGTTAGGCACGCACTGATCAGTATTTATTATGCAGTGCGCTGGCGTGCTCTTGAAAGATTTCTGGACGTTTCTCATGTCCCGATCCGCTTTGTATTTAAACGCTCGCATGCACTCGTCGTTTTCGCTTTCTACGGCTCTCCTTTTGTTTCATCTTCCTTTGCACACCGGTCGACTCTATCAGTTGTAGAAGATTGTAACTTAACGGCGTATCAATCTTCCTTTCTTTGATATGGCCTAAAGTTTTCTGTCTCGTGTTGGTCTGCACTTCGTCATGGACAACTTGCTATGATAGTATATGCTCAGCCATTTGTATTTTTGATTATATGTATCGTCGTTGCCGTATGAGGTGTAGCATGTGTTGTTCGCAAACTCGGGGGTGGTGATTCTGTAGCCTACAATCGAACGCGTCTAGTGACTAGTACATAAATTGAGTGCACCCGTTCGGCCGGATTGTACCACCCTAAACGTCAAAGTCAAATTCATAAGTACTGGGAAAGGCACTAGACCAGCCGTAGAAAAACGTTGTGGTCAATTACTGGCCTGTTCTTTTATGGTATCGGTGATACGCTTCGTATCGACTACTATGCATGCGTTGCAACCGCTTTGAGCAGGAATTATCCTGCATTCACCAGTGCATTCAGAATTTAAATAGATAATTACCATACGGAATGCATTAGGACACGGTGAGTATTGAACACGGAAAAAAGTACATGGCGTCTCCTCCAGGAAATGTCAATGATGAAACGAGCGTAAGGAGGAGCCATTTAGGCAAGTTTGGTTGTAGAAATAGGAAAAGGGGAATGGGTGATCCGAAAACAAGGTGAAGATGACCAAGGACAAGAGCAAAGGATAACATAAATGACAACGATATTTCCGGGGATTGTGGAGGGAAACAGTCTTGGTGGCTGATGTAATAAGGAACGACTGGACAGAAGAAAAGACAACAGGGAAAATGGGAGCAGGTTTGGTTGGAGGCTGAACAACCTGCATGCTGCGTGTGTCGTGGTATATGTATCGAGATTGCTAGCAAGATGTGATACAATGGAATGCCCCAAGAAACACAGCGCACTCCCACAGATCCACTGCCTACATGAACATAAACCATATTTCCTTCAGCACAAGAGACATCACATCACCTTTACTCGCCTAGCACCCGCAGTACATGCAAAACTCCCTCCAATCCCACAATTCAATCAAGTCTATCATTACACATCCACATAGATCAGAATGGGCTCCCCGACGCCCTCAATCTCGGGAATGACACATTTGAGATCAAATGCCTTCGCGAGCACAATTTTGAAGATCTTTTGGACGTTTATCGATGCAGATGTTGAGCAGAAGACCAGCGAAGCGTGCATTGCGCGAGCGAATCGTTTTGCCTGACCAAATCCATTACAGGATACATTATTAAAATGGTTGAAGGACGTACTTGCTTGGTAATCTCCTCCTGCTCGTCTCTTGGGAACGTTGCGAATGTATCAAATTTCGTGCCAATGAGAAATGGTATAGCAGTCTGGTAACAACAATGAGCAATGGCAATCAGTTCGGAGAAATCGTGAACAAACCTTGTTGAACCCTCGAGCTTGGCGATACCACTCCTTCACCGAATTCAGCGTTGACTTTCGAGAAAGATCGAACATGAATAGAATGGCCACAGCATCATTACAGACGAGTGGAAGCATGTTGACGAACTCCCGCTGACCGCCCAAATCCCATATTGAAAAGGTGATGGTGGTGCGCCGGACAGAGATCGTCTTCTCCATGAAATTGACACCTGCAGGCCAATTCATTAGGATTTACGAAGCGCGAGATAAGAGATGACGCGTCCTCACCAAGTGTCTGGATATAATCCTCATCAAAGCTGCCTTCTACGTACTTGACCATGAGACTCGTCTTGCCTATCTGTGAATCTCCGACCATCCCAACTTTGATAACTACGCTATTCTTCTCTTCGTTGTTCTCTAGCATTGGATGCGGGTTCTGACCGCTCGGGCCAGCAATCGAAGATGAAGAAGCTGAACTCGTAGGTGGGGACATTGTTAATCAATGTAGGCCGTATCCAGCGAGAGCGAGATAAAAATTGAAGCTGCGACGACACGATACGATACTGAATTCACGGGGTAACAGGGTATCAAGCGGGATGATTGTAGGAAGAACCAAAGAAATCGGAAGTGATGGAAAAAGAAAGACTTGTTCTGCTGTGCGTTGGTGAGATGTTCGATAAGCGCTTCCAGTGAGATTTGCTGGCTCACGCTCAGTACTGAACACTGAGACGCGAGCGACTCAACTTGCAATTGCTGCGTAGTCGTCCGTCAACAGCCAACGCAAAGAACAGACAGAGAATGTAGAGTTGGAGCGAGATGCAAGCCGTAGTTAACGCGCCGTTTAATTCGCAGGCTCGGTTATGTAGTCTCTACGCGAACAAATCAAGGTACATTGAGTCTCAATTGGTACAGCAAGAGGTGCTTGAAGCTGATAAATCCATCGCCTCGCGGTTTGCTAAACGTGTTATAACATCCTCCTTACTTCATAACGGAGTAATCGGTTAACCTTGCACGACAGGATTGATGAGACAGCACAGGCAGTGCTTAGCTTGGCCAGCCCGGTTCAACAAACTGGGACATCATCAGAGTATATTCAGGAAAAGTCATCGGAAATCTGTTAAATAACTGTCCCGCTCCCATCTGCAAAACTTCGAGTGTGGAGTATGTGAAAAGGTATCATAATGCAAATTGCCTTCCAATAAGTCTTACCGTAGGATGTGCGTAATACGTAACTATGGCTCTCATCATGCATCAGGTCTTGAACACTACAATCAGGATCAGTAGCATTAGTATGAGGAGTGCAATCGTGACTGTGGAGCCTAAACGCCAAAAAATTAGCAAAATTGACACAGAAAGGCATCGTAATTACCATTTTGTTTTGCGCCTCGAGCAACACGTTCAAGTTTCCGTCTCGCATTAGACATGCGGGAACCAGTACCGTCGAGCTCAGTGTCTAGCGCATCAAGGAGTCCTGTATGCACCTCAAGCTCGTCGCCTATTTGGAGCGAAATGTGATGCTGTCGACTAATTGAAGAAGAAAGGTGGTCCAGGTGAACATCTTGTTCTAGTGGATAGGATGTCAGAAATCACAAAAAGGGTGTTGGTGGTAAGCTCACCATCCATCATCTGTCTCTGCTGCAGCAAAATGCCATTCTCATCAGGTTCCGGAAAGGGGTCGTCAGTGTATGGTTCATAGGTTGCCTCAGGACTGAGATCACGTTCTGGTAGAGGCGGGGTTGACAGTGACACCGAAGCAGGTATGCTGACATGAAATTAAGCACACATGTGCAGTCACTGAAGGTACAACACACGGATGCAGACCAGCTTTCTCCGCCTCTTCTTCTCCTAGCATACCACGCAAGCGTTCGTAGTGCAATCTAAGACCTTCCGCAGCTTCATCATCGGAAGCGTTGTGGAGAATGATGATACCCTCCCGAATCTTATGTAAATTAGCTGATATTTGTTGCAGATGTAGTGTGGGACGGGAAGCCTGAAGGCGCTGTCGTTCAAGCAGCAGAGAAAGAGTTGAGGTAGCGAGAGATGTTAGCTTCCCAGCAGACATAGTCTGTGCACAGCGCGGAGAAGCCCCTCAGGTAAAGTGGATAGACGAGAACAAGCTCGGAGAAAGAAGGGGCGAGCGCAGTTTGGGCAAAACACTGATCACGTGACGTGTCACGAGAGGAAAACACGAGTCGTCTTCAAATCTAAAGATCTGAGGTCACAAAGCGTAAACATATGCATGTCGCCTCGCAAGGTATGCATTTTGGAGATATAGACGGGGGATTTTTTATTATTGTTTACTCAGAAAATCAACGTATCTCCCTCATCTTATTTTGTCTTATCTTATCTTATCTAATGATCAGGTGACAGGACATTAAGTATTGGAGCCACTCGACGTGGCTCTTACTTACATACCACCAGCTTAACACTTAGCACGCTATCATCATGTCGGACTTTTCACAACAGTCTCTACCTCCCGGGGCTCTGGAAGCTCTACTGCGTCCTTCCAATACCGGAAACCGCTCTGCCATTCGCAAACTCTCTGATTTTGATCAAGGTGTGCTTGCGGTATCCACATCACTAGATACGGATCAAGGAGTATCTACAAACAAATTCGACCTTCTCTGTCCCCGTAGCGGGTGTGGTAGCGTTATCTTGAAAGCAGGTGTCGGCCGATGGGTAGAGAGTGCTAGCGTTGAGGTCCGAAGCGTTTTTGATTAATTCACCTCATCATCACCACTCAGTGATGTCGTTAGCTCGATTCCGCACAGGATCCTCGTCATCCAGACCTACCGGCACTTCCTACACCACCTGCTACTGCTCAGTGGTGGTTGGTGACTCCAAATGCCATGCAATTCGAGAATATTGGTTTTACGAGGCCGGTACAACCAGAGGGTCAGCATAACACTGATTCCTCTTTCATCTACCTTAATAACGCGGTTGGAACACAACAGTTACAGAAAGAAAGCTCAAGTTGCTAATATGCGCGGAATGCGACCTTGGTCCATTGGGGTGGTGTGAAGAGGGGGGTACTGAATTCTGGCTGGCCTGTCCGCGGGTGGGGTATCGCTAAGCTGTCAAATGAATTATCTCCGGGTTTACAGAACAACACTGCACGAGCTAGCAGGAAGCAGGTATTAAGAGAAGAGAAGACACTACAGCATTATTCTCTCTTATAGCGTCTGTCGTGTGTTGCTGGGCCTCTGACAGCGCTGAATCGCAATAGATATCATTGTGCAAGGCTTGACCCTTGCAATCACCTGGATAGGTGTCCATCATGAAATGAGCGTTGGACATGAACTATCTTAATGCTGAAGATCGGTTTGAACCCTTATATGAAGCAACGACGTCTTCATCCGATCGGCCTATCTACGGAGACCATTCAACTTGACAAACATAATAACAAATTAATAATTGAAAAAACACGCAACAGAACTAAAAATGCAACAGAAAGCGAACATACCTCAGCGACAGGAGCAAGTGCTGAGGCCTAAGGAGATACAATATGATAGAGCAATGACTACTAAGCCGGTGTCGAAGATGCGTTCCAATACATCTCTGTTATCCAAGTTCTCGCGCTTCAGTCACGATGCCCCAGATCTACGCCGGGCAAAATATGAGAGAAGTTTGTTTAATTAATGAAGACAAAATCGGATGAAAGATGATTGGGGACATGCGTTATTATGTATCTGTTCGCGGATACGACTGCAATGACGTGGTGAAATTCGAGGCAGATACATAGCCTGTGGAATTTCAGCAATCCGTACATAAAGAAGGGATAGATCGGTATACACGACAACCGGCGAACATCATGCTGAACTGAGCGAACTTGAGTATGAGCAATTATTTGGGCGATCACTTACATAGGGAGATCTCTTATGCAATAGAGAAGAAACGACTGTTTTACTTCTATTAGGGTTTGCCTACCTCGCAATTGGGCTGATTCTTCATCGGTCACTCGTTCTTGTATGTGAACGTTTGAATGTCGACATCCTGCTTGTAGCAAAATTCACCACAATAAGATGTTACTGTAGGCGGAAATGAATTGCCAAAGCACTGAAGCTGAAGCCCAAACAAGCTAGTACTCTGGCACCATATGGGTGACAAGGAGAAATAACCTTTCGAAGAATCCTAAATATTGCGGGCTCGATGAATCACATGCACCACTCACCACAAGCTGCGACCGAGAGTTGCCTCTATAAAATCCTGTTCACCTGATGACACCGAAATCAAAATTTAATAAAAACGTCATTCTACTCCCATAACACCCCATATTGCCTTTCCAATGACTGCAATTCCATCATTCTGATTGCCTGCACGATGCTCACCGTCATAAGCGAGATCAGGACCCAGAAGTTGTTGACGCATATGGATAAGAATACGCATTATGGACTCCGTGAATTCGGGGTGGCCTTGGCTGGTGAGGATATGAATATCAGTGAGGCGAAAATTCAAGGGCGGTGATTCCTCCGAGGAATCTGACTGAGAAAAAAGGACCATCCCGTGAACTGGTGATAAGTTAGATGAAGAAAGAATATGGAACGATGGCGGCTTGGTGGGAACGTGGTCACGGTTCATTAAATGAATGTTCTTGAGAATCAAAGTATGAATACAACAACAATCGAACACGAGGAAATCTAACCAAAATGCCAGAATCGACACCATATATTTTCTTTCCGAGCTCAGTTAGTTGCAGCTTCGTTGCAGAAACTTCGAAGTGAGTGTTGCGAACACATGTCCCACCCATAGCAAGCGCAATAATTTGATGGCCGAAGCATATTCCTGAGTTCAAGCAAGCATCAGCGCTTGCAGACATATTATAATACAGCTACCGACCGAAAATCTTTACCAGTGGTTTCTCCGTTGCGACAAACCTCACGTACTCGATCAGTTTTTTCATCCACTCGTTCCCTGGCTGATCATATTCATGGGCGGTCAATCCTGAACATTTGCCATGCAGAATTCAGATTACATATCTAGATGATGATATCAACCCACTAGAGCCAGTGATTAAGATCGCATCGTATTCATCAACATTAGGGTACACTTGTGCGCGGACGTCGAAAGGATCAAGTTTGAAGGTTGCTTGTGAACCTGTGTTAGTGATTGAGATCGAGCCTGTGTGGAAAGTCGTTTAGAAATTCGCAACGAACCAGCAGGACGATTCTGATTTATGGGCTTAAGTGCTTCTTCCAGGAAGGTTCCAAAAATCCTTTCATAGTCTCCATGCTTTTCCTGAATCGTATCCGCGGGTACATCGCATATGAGGAGTCCAATACGGAGATTTGTCACTGGCACAGTCATCGGGAGGAGCAGGAGCAACGTCAGTAAGTACTTGAGATGCGGCGGGCTTCGAGTTCAAGTTATTCGACCTACGGATCCTAATCGGGCCATCGGTAAGTAGACTAAACACCGATCTAAAACCAATCATCCAGCACTCCCAGCTGCCGCAAACTTTCAGGTCAACGTTCAAGAACAGCAACTTTAGGCTTTCTTCCAATGAGCGAGGTCGTAAACGCTATTGTCGCTTTTGCAGTCATTGTCATTATCTTCCGTTGGGCAACCTCATGTAAGTGACGAGGTCACTGACTCTACTCAAAATACGCTTCTGACAAGCTTTGACACCAGCCAATGACTCGTCTAGTGGAAGGTCGACATCTGC